>JANTOP010041779.1:0-24992 GCA_027564815.1 Symmerus nobilis | reverse complement strand
AATATTGATAAGCTAAACTTACTATCTCCTTATGATCATTCCCTATATTCGTCAATACCTGTGCAACAAGGTCCTAACATATCAGAAAAAGATAATGGAAAAGAATATCAGTATAGCGTTCAGATCGCTTCATATGAAATGCAGAAGTATATCAGTTCAATGACTGCAGAAAAAACAGCATTAATAGAGTTTATAATTGATGTTAAATTGAAGGAAATTTGTGTTTATGAATCTTACTTAGTTTCGAATAGTACTAAACCACATTATACACTAAATGAAAAAATCTCATATGAATTTAATATAAAAATTGAAAGTGATGACTATTACATGTTCATCAATAATTATGACTTTGAAAATGGCTTTTGTCAAATTGCAATACGATGCTCATATGGCGCTCACTGTAAAAATGAGGTATTAATTAGAGCGAATTCAAGCATTGAGGTTTTTGGAGGTATAAGACTACCAGATGAACTACAAGTTCCACGGATGAAATTGGTACAAAATATAAGTAAGAAATTAGTTAACGTGGTTAATGCAAAGAAGTTAGTGAATGGCCAAATAGATCTAGAAATAATATGCTTAATTGATAGTAAGAAATTGCATAAACAAAATGAGATCTTATATAGTGTTCCTGATTTATTATCTTTATGTAACATTTATAGTACCATCTATGATCAAGATTCGGCAGACATAGTTCTTGTCGGTAATGACAAAGTCGAACATAAAGCGCACAAATGTATATTATCCGCACGAAGCGATGTTTTTAAAGTAATGCTCAATACGCCAATGTCGGAAGTAAAAACTAATCGCATCGAAATTAATGATTTCTCTTCCGACACGATTCGGGGAATGTTAAGTTTTATATACAAAGGAACTTATTGCAAGGAGAATCCTATTGAATTGTTGGCTATTGCTCATAAATATGAATTGATTCCATTGCAATTATATTGCGCCCGGCGATTATTTATGACTATAAATCCGACAAACGCTCCTGGCCTATTAGCAATTATGGACAGATACGGTTTATTGGACTTTAAAAAATTGGTTAATAAATATATTATGAATAATATCAGCAACATTTTTGGAAATGATGGTTGGAATGAATGGATAAAACCAAATTTAGAACTTTCAGCAAATATGTTATCGTGCTATATTCAAATGCAATGTGAATTGTAATTAAGTATTTAAAATTGTATTCCTAATAATTATTTTTCTTTAACTTTTCTATTATTGTAATTATGAAGAAATATTGAAAATAAAATAATTGAATCGAAATCCTTATTGTTTCAATTTAATTTTTAAAATTGGGCGAAGACCATTATGAAAAAATAGCATGGAAATTCCTTACAATTGAATTCATTTAAGCTTTCGTAGAGATTTTAATTTTCCACCGAGCTTTTTAACGATTCCAATTTCATTTAAGTTTAGTTATTGGGAGAAAAAATAGATTCCATACTGCCTAAAATAATATTTTAATTAAAAGCTTTCGATGAGCTTTTGGAACTGTATTAAAGCTTTTTCAGAAAATCTTCAATTCCACTGAATTTAAATTATTAGAATGGAAAATGAAAATAATGATGATGATGAATTTGCAGCAATCGAAAAGCTTTATGGTATTTTGATAAAATATTTTCAATCTTAGAAATGCGTCTAAAACGTCGAAATTGTGCAAACGTTGCGCAATCGTGGAAGATTAATTTTAAATCTACAAATTTAGGAAGAAAAATCGCTAGAGATATACTTTGACTTTTCAAAGAATCGGATAGATGGACATCTGATTTTATAGGGGAAAATCAGGAAATGATGACTTTTGAGGGAAACGGTTATATTATCACGGAAAATTTCACATTTGAAAATTTTGAAACGGATTCAAATAGAGAATATCTTAGGTGATCTATCAGTACTTTAAGTTCAGCGTGTATCCTCACAACTTATATTTTTAAAATCCTGCCAACATTAATTTTCCGGAAAATTCTATTTAAGAGTCGGAAAATTTGATTATGCGAAATTAAAATACAGAGTACAATGAGGAAATGTTAGAACAAACTTTTTTAAATAATTAATCCCCTGATTTTATAAGGGTCCATACAAGGAGTATATAAGGAAAACTGTTTGCTTGTTGAACATGACAATGAAGTTTTTATGTTTTCTAGCTTGGTACTGTGGCGTCAACAACTAGATTACAAGAAATTGCACAGTTTGGGCAATAACGTTCAAATTGTTGTCTCTGTTAGAAAGGAAAGAACAGGATTTTATATGGTACGAGTATTTCTACATTTGGCTTTGCCCTTTTATGAAATGAATTTTCGCTTTGGTTTTATGTATTTATTTTTAATATTTTAATTGAAATAATAATGAGCATTTTTATAAAATTTTAGGTCCAATTTTAAGTAGTCCAAAAAGCGGCGTTGTATTCTCGTTCTGATTTAGATTCGTTTCGAGCCAATCCGTGACAATTGATTTTGAGGCCGGTACAAGTTGATACTCACTGATTACATTTTCAATATGACACCCAAGCAAATTTGCTGTTAGATTGATATTTGGTTTAATCCATTCATTCCAACCTTCATTTCCAAAAATATTAACGATATTGTCCAAAATATATTTGTTAACTAATTCCTTGAAATCCAATAAACCATATTCGTCCATTCTTGCTAATAACCTAGGAGCGTTTGTCGGATTTATAGTCATAAATAATCGCCGGGCACAATATAATTGCAATGGAATCAATTCATATCTATGAGCAATTGCCAACAGTTCAATAGGATTCTCCTTGCAATAAATTTCATTGTATATAAAACTTAACATTGCCCGAATCGTGTCGGAAGAGAAATCAGTCATTTCGACACTATTTATTGATTCCGACAATTCTGCTTTAAAAGCACTGCTTCTTTCAGATAACATATATTTGTGCGCTTTGAGTTCGACTTCGTCATTACCGACAAGTACTATATCCGAATAAACTTGATCGATGAGCGTCCTATAAATCTCTATCAAAGATAATAAATTCGAATCTCTATACGAGTTCCCATTTTGTTGTATATCCAATATTGTACTATCAATTAAGCATTTTATTTGCAAATTTATATCTAGTTCAATATTATTTGACCTGTTAATTTGTTTATTAACTAATTCCTTACTTATATTTTGTAACAATTTTATCCGTGGAACTTCTATGGGCTCCGATACTTTTACAATCCCTGAAATTTCAATGTTTGAAACGGATTTCGCTGAAATTGATAGTTTAAATTCACTAGAATTTAAATATGAATATTGTATTTCAAGCTCACATAAACCATTTCTAAAGGTATAATTATTGGTTATTTTCGGCTGATTAGTGTTATAACTATCTATAGTAAGTATTGAAGGATAAAAAACCTCTTTTTTCTCTAGTGTATAATGTGGTTTAGTACTATTCGAAACTAAGTAAGAGGATTCATAAGCATAAATTTCCTTCAATTGAACATCAATTATAAACTCTATTAATGCTGTTTTTTCTGCAGTCATTGAACTGATATACTTTTGCATTTGATATGAAAAGATCTGAACGCTATACTGATATTCTCTTCCGTTACCTTTGTCTGATATATTAGGAGTATTTGTCACAGGTATTGACGAACATAGGGAATGATCATAAGGTGATAGTAAGTTGAGCTTGTCAATATTAATTTCATCTTCGCCATTGTATGAAATTGTTATTATGAACGAAATTAATTCTCCCGCAGACAACGTTCTCATACATATCTTCCACTTAATATCCGGCTTATATTTGGACCTAAACTCGCCAGATTTAAATCCCGTAGTGTTAATTTTATCAAAATTAAAGTTGTGAATTATCCATGTTGTTTCCAACGACAACTTGGTTTTGGCAATATTCCCTGGTAATTTGTTAGCCCACATATTTAAGTCCAACCTATAAAAACAAAGAATTGTTAAGTAAATGGGTGTAAAGTCAAATGGTACTTGGTAATAATTCATTCATAGACCATTCCCATACAAGCATAGACTAAAAACTATCTAAATGAGGTAGATTTCATTTCTAACCCTTCAATTTTGTATGCAGTATTTGTTCAGATGTCCTTCCATTCCTCCAAGGCTGAAGTAAATGCAAAAAAACAAAACCATATGGCATCTGTTTCAGTCAGAAATTGTCCATTTAAATTTTTATTAACATCCTGCGAATGGAGCTTGGATCAAATTAGCCTTTCTTTGCTTGTATTTAATGTTTGCATTGCAATGTGTGAATCCAAGATAACTTGCTTCCTTGCAACGCATTCGTTCGTACGGTTGCAATGCCTTTCATACCAAATGATAAATTAGATTTAACTTGAACACTTACCTATAAACTTTCCTGATAAAAGTTCTAACTGCAGCTAGACAATTTTCAATTTCAATCTTCTCCAACTTCATTAAATTACACCAAACATTTAAAAAAAACCCCACGTTTTGTATCGAATCGAATAAATGTCAAAAGAAATAGAGTGGACGAGTTTGTTAGCGCGAGGAATACGGTGTAGGAGGACTATGGAGTAATGACGCTTGGAGCAAAATTTGTAGTAGAGTAAATTTACTACAATTTCATATAAGTTTTATTCGGAATATTATTCTGACCGCTTAGCTTGGCAATGATTTCGTTGCCCAATGGTGGCGTGAAATAAGCCCTACGGTAATAAGTCCTTCGAGAAAAGAGATACTAGGCCTGCACGCTGCCTGCACTTTCGAAAGTTGAACTAAAAAATGAATTGAATGACGAGAAAAGAGAGAAAAGCAATGTAGGTGTTATTGCACTTTGAAAGTGCATTAGGCCAAACGGGGTAAAGTAAAAGAATCCATGTAGGTCTTACTGCGCTATCGAAAGTGCATGAAGACATACGGAAAATATACATTAAGTCATACATGGCTTATTAAACTTTCGAAAGTGCATTACTCCATAAATGAAAAAGCTATGTATGGTTTGTTGCACTTTTTGAAAATGAAACAGATAGCAAACGTCAGATAGAATTCAGTCTTTGGGTATTGGTCTTTGCGGCTGGCCGAAGTATAATATAATGGAACGTAATATTTTTAGTTCTATTCAATTGCTTTACAGCTTTATTAATGAAAATAAATAAATCTTAGGTAATAAATGATAGACATTTGCATTTAAAAATAGAATTTTGCAAAGCAAAAATAGTTTGATTGTATTAATATGAAGGAAAATATAGATAATGAAAAGTAAATAAATTGTTGAAAAAAATCACCAATTTTACGATGTAAGATAATCATATAAACCAATTTTTATCAATAACAGAAGAACAGGATAAAAACTAAATAATGTCAAAGTTCCATTCTTCTAGAAGAAATTGTAATAGCTCGAAGGACGACTAAACTAGGAATATAAATGTAGAGGACTTACTCAGTTAGATGATCCATTCAGGCGAAACTGCGAGTAAACCTAAAATGAAACAAATGATGAGTAGATATAGCATATGGAATAATAAAGAGATGTGGAATTTGTAGATTGGTCGATCGCGGAGTGATTAGGGAAAGGAACAGAGACATATGTATTCATTTAAGATATATGTTACGTAGAATAAATAAAATAAAATTACTTACGATGAACATAATTAAATCATAACAAACGGAAAAGTCGAACAAACGTCAGTTACGTAGGAGTGGTTTCGGAACGAGAATAGTCAGGACGACATTCAATGGTATATGACAACAGGTTAAGACCAAAAACAACTAATGTAACTTACATTATTCACCAACCCGCATTGGTCACAGTGGTGAATTATTAGACCAAAAACCTCCCAATAGAAAAATCTTGGGGGAGGCCTCTTTACAGCAGTAGACTCCAACAGGCTGATTGCATTATATTTTATGATATCTTGTGATAGAATTGTCTGTTTTTTATTGCGATTGCTGGTAAACTCGAGTATTTTCGGTATCAGTTTCGAGAAAGTTTCACTTTTTTCATTGTTCATTTGGGCCCCTATAGATCTGGGCGTTGCGGGGCCCCGCGCAATTGTAGTTCCGCCACTGAAGAGAGAATTAAGAGAAACACATCGATTGAGGTGAATCGCACGTGTTCATATAAAAATATTATGGTTATATGGGTCCTTCTATTTTGAAATGGATCCTACAAAATTAGAACCCAATAACCATCCAAGGGGCTGTTTTTTTTATTAGCTCGATCGCGTGGAGTAGAGCTGTCAGATAAAAATCCTGTTCGTTTATTTATGGCGCAGCGCAGTGTTAACTCTACTCGAAAAAATTGTGTTTGTTTATTCCCCGACTCTACGCTTTTTTACTATTTTCTGCTATTTTCAGCTCCCAATAAATTGATCGAGCACTTGAGAGTAAAATATTTTTTGGTTATAATTTTTATTGTTGGACATTTATGATAATAATCCGTATTCCGTAATAAAGTTCGAAATTTTGCAGAACAATTATGATATAATGTATTTGTATATTATTGGGATAACAGATATAAGTCCCAATAATAATTCAGGTAAACGAATTTATAAATTATTGATTGTGTAATAAATATAAAAGTTTTTGTGAGTTACGCTTCCTCATCTGCATTCCCAGCCGGTTAGAAACTAGTAAATATTATAATAATTATTTTATCATTGTAGGAAACAAAATTGTGCCATTTTAGTAAACTGTGTTCATCGAGCTGGTAAATAATAGACATTATGCCGACCTTTGTTCGGAAAAATCGAAGAAAAAGAGATATTTCGACGATCGTCCGGACAACTGTTCAGGTAATATCATATAAAATCGAAAATCTAACTGTTTTCCGACATTTTCTCATATGGTCGATCCCCGACAAATATTCATAAAAACCGGAATGGTAAAGCGGCTCGCTAAGGAGAAGACTGTTTACGAGAAGGAAGCCGTCCAGCAAAGAACCCGAATAGAGCGGTTGACGGCAGAGGGCAAGAATGATCATGTTTTAAGGAAGGAAGCGGAAGTTTAACAAGAATCGTTGATGATGATGCCCGATTATCAGAGAAGGTGTGGTTTCTAATCCGATCCGATGACCCGATCGAATCTGATCCATTTCTTCTTAGGTTCAAGAAAGCAATTGAATTGAAATATAAATTTTTTGGGAAACGAAAATTCAATTATCTTGAATTTCAAATGGTCTATAATCAATTTCCGGGCAACATTTCACAATTTAATCAAACCGATACTCGATATCTACATTTTCAATATATTTTAAATGATTTCCGTTCGGAATCGCGCCGAAAATCGAGCCATTCCAGCTATAAACCACCAACCATCCACCAAATTCAATCAAACATGAAAATGTTCCAGAATGAATGGAAGGATTGAAATTAATATATTCCCAGTAAACACAGTTATATCAATTTTACATAAATGTTATAAAACCAAATATCACAAGTTATATAACACGAAAGTTGCATGTGAGTCACCAGTTCGTTATTATTTCCCACTTATTTTTATAAAACTTTTACATAAAATTCTTATATAGCAGTTACATAAATTAGAGATAGATTTAATACATTTATATTATATATTAGTTATATAGCATGTTTGTATAATTTGTAATTAAATTTCTTTTCAGAAAAATTTACGATTCGTATAAGGTCATCGTTGACGATCCAAACGGTTCAGAAATTGGTCTGGGATACTCTATTACGATTTTCATTAAAGAATTTATTTTTGTAATGATTGTGTATCTCTAGTTTTTAAGAGTTAGCATCGAAAATGATAGCACGAGTTTGTATGAAAGTGTTCATACTGGATCAGTGAAGAGAGCACCGCTTTTATCCGACCAGTGATAGAGCGACGAGAAATAGAAGCGCATATTTCTTTCCTTTTATCGCATGTTTTTATGGTTTTTATTTTTCATTCTCTTTGTGCGTCTAAGTTTTATTACAAAGAGAAAGAAATATCAAAACATTGGCGATAAAATTAGAGCAATATACGCTTTTATTTCTCGTCGCACTTATCGTTTATTATTTATCGTTTATCGATTCTCTTATCGCTTATCGCCCTTAGGTTTCTGGACAAAATTCAAAGAAATTATTGTTTGAAAGCAATAGGTTTGACAGCTTTACTACAAAAATAAACGAACAACCAACTTGTAGTAAATTTACTCTACTACGAACTGCACTATTTAGCGCCACGCGATTTTACTCGATAATCGCTACTCCAACCCACTCTGCGCCATCGAGCTAATAAAAAAACAGCCCAAAGTTATAACTTTTTACTCTACTCCAAAAAAAAACAACATTGTGTTAAGAACAAACTCGCCCAATACTATATTTCTTTTGACATTTATTTGATTCGTTACAAAACGTGGGGTTTTTTTAATGTTTGGTGTAATTTAATGAAGTTGGAAGATTGAAAATTGTCTAGCTGCAGTTAGAACTTTTATCAGGAAAGTTAATAGGTAAGTGTTCAAGTTAAATCTAATTTATCATTTGGTATGAAAGGAATTGCAACCGTACGCATTCGTTCGGAAGCAAGGAAGCAAGTTATGCAAGACTTTACACCCATTTACTTAATAATTCTTTGTTTTTATAGATTGGACTTAAATATGTGGCCTAACAATTTACCATCTTCACCAAAGAAGATGAAAATTATCAATACCAATTTGTCGTTGGAATCAACATGGATAATTCACAACTTTAGTTTTAATGAATTTATCACTACGGGATTTGAATCTGGCGAGTTTACGTCCAAATATAAGCCGGATATTACGTGGAAGATATGTACGAGAACGTTGCCTGCGGATTTCATTTCGTTCATAATAACAATTTCATACAATGGCGAAGATGAAATTAATATTGATAAGCTCAATTTACTATCACCTTATGACCATTCCCTATGTTCGTCAATACCTGTGACAAATACTCCTAATATATCAGACAAAGGTAAAGGAAGAGAATATCAGTATAGCGTTCAGATCGCTTCATATGAATTTCATAAGTATATCAGTTCAATGACAGCAGAAAAAACGGCATTAATAGAGTTTACAATTAATGTTCAATTGAAGGATATTTCTGTTTATGAATCTATTTACTCAGTTTCGAATAGTACTAAACTGCATTATACACAAAGTAAAAAAATGACTTTGGACATTCCTGCGGAGATTAGCAATATTAGGCATTATAATGTTAGCCGCACTCAGTCGTATAAACACGATTTCTCGAATATATATAACTTTGATAATGGCTTGTGTCAAATTGAAATACATCGGGATGGTTGCAAATTACTAATTGCAGCGAAATCCGTTTCAAACACTGAGGTCTCAGGAGTTATAAGACAACCATGTGAACATCCAGTTCAACGGATACAATTGTTAGAAAATATAAGTAAAGAATTACTCGAGGCAAAACTATGTTACCAGTCAAATACATTTGAAATAGATTTAACTCTTGAAATAAAATGTTTAATTGACAATACGATATTTCATAAACAAAATGATATATTATATAATGATTCGAATTTACTATCTTTACGTAAGCTTTATACTACTAACTTTGATTCGTCAGACATAGTACTTGTCGGTCATGACAATGTCGAACATAAAGCGCACAAGGGTATGTTATCCGCCCGTAGCAATGTTTTTAAGGTAATGCTCAATGCGGAAATGCTTGAAAAAAAAACAAATCGCATCGAAATTATTGATTGCTCTTCCGACATAATTCAGGCAATGTTAATTTTTATATACGATGGAATTTATTGCAAGGAGAATCCTATTGAACTGTTGGCAATTGCTCATAGATATGAATTGATTCCATTGCAATTATATTGCGCTCGGCGATTAGTTATGACTATAAATCCGACAAACGCTCCTAAGTTATTAACCATCATGGACCAATTCGGATTATTGGATTTAAGAAATTTCGTCAATAATTATATTATGGAGAATATCGCTAATATTTTTGGAAATGATGGTTGGAATGAATGGATAAAACCAAATTTAGAGGTTTCAGCAAATATGCTATCGTGTTATGTTGAAAAGAAACATAAATTGTAATTACAAAAATAGTATTGAATGATTATTTTTATTAAAGCTATTATTGTAATTGAAGAAATATTGAAAATAAAATAATTGAATCGAATTGTTTCAATTTAATTTTAGAAAAGGTGGCGAAGACCATATGCAGAAATACCTTCACCTTTCAAGTTATCTTATTCCTAATTCGTATTACCAATTTCTTGTAGCGGTAAAGCGACTTAAATCTGGTTTTCCTTAGTCACACTGACCAGATCCGGAAAGAACCCAAAACATCGATGCATTTCAACTGCAACATTTATTACAGTCTAGTTAGGGACATTTCTTAATAAAAATCAATAAATTTGAAATTCCTTTGTTAAAAAAACCTTTAATTTTAAAGAATTTTCCTGACCGCATCTCGGAAAATTTAATTTCTCAAAAATTTTCTTACGGTACCGGAGAAGCTTAATATACGAGATTAATTATAAGGATACAGCGAGGAAATGTGGTACAAAAGTTTTCAAAATATTAATTCCCTGATTTTATAGGGATCCCACAAGTTGATGGGTAATTTTCAGGAAATTGCATAGAATTATTCAGAAAATGAATTATTTTAATATTTCGAAATGAATTCAAATAGAAAATGATTTTGGTTATTCACCAATACCCTAGGATCAGGAGTTTCCCTCCAAATAAATATTTTAAAATTTCGTCAAAAAACTACTTGTAAAAAAATCAAATCGCATTCAAGATTTTTGCAAGAAATTCTAAGAAAAATAATTTTTTTCAATATTAACTCCCAAGATTTCAAAATATTTCCAAATAATTAATGAAGGGATATTGTTAAGGACATTTTTTTGGAAAAATTTCAATATTTCGATACAAAATTGACGTAAATCCTCGGATATAAGAATTTTCTTCGAAAATTCTATTGGTGAATCGAAAATGAAATTCCAAAAATTAAATTTAAATGAATTTCGAAATTTTCGTTCAAAAGCTTTGTGATGGAATCAAAAGCGCTAAGAAGAAAGCTTTAAATTTCGGTTTTAAAGTTATACGTTTTAAAATCTATTTTCTATCGCGATAATTTAATGTCATTGAAATTTTAGGATGTCTAAAAAGTGCTTTAAAAAAATTCCAAAAGCTTATCGAAAGCTTTTAATAAAAATATTATTTTAGTCATTATTAAATCTATTTTATCTCCTGATCAATAAATTGCAATGAAATTGTAAACTTTCGTTAAAAAGATTTGTGGTAAATTAAAATCTCCAAGAAAGCTTTACATTTCAGATTTAAATAAATACGTTTTGAAATCGATTTTCTACTTCAATAATTTGATGTTAACGCGATCTCATATTTTCTGATAAAAGCTCTATAAAAATTTCAAAGTGCTTTTCGGGAGCTTTTAATTAAAAACCCCTTTTTTTCATTCCCGAACCAATTTTTCATTAAATCAGTTAAATATAAATGAAATGTAAAATTGTCGGTAAAAAGCTCTGTTGGAAATTTATAAATCTAATGAATCTTTACATTTTGATACCGTTTTTACTTCAAATTAATTCAATATATTTTAACGTCTTTTCCCAGCCTATTCTATACTTTTCCCGATTTCGCATCGACTTTTCGGAATTTTTACAATTTCTCCCCGACTTTTTCTCTAAATTCCTCCGAATTTTGGCTGTAAAAAAGCCTAAAATATCAAAGACTGTCGGCAAATGGAGAATGTAATAGAATAAAGTAAGAAACGTCTAGAAATAGTCGATGCAAAAGGCAGATTTAAGTAAGAAAGTTGAGAATGAGTAAAAAAAAAATCTGAGAAAAATCAGGAAAATCTTGCAGCATTCTATACTCAGGCTGTGGATTGTTGCATTAAACTGGCGACACAACCCCCCGAAAAGTGTACCAAGCACGAGAGAAGTGGATGAGTTCATAAGAGCAACCCTCACCACTCGTGCCTCTATGCCTACATTTACCAATAAAGCAGAGTTTACTATTTCTTGAATAATTTTCCACGTCATTCGTTGGTTGTTTGATTGGAAAGGGTGTAGGTGGATGTCACGGTGTAGCCACCTTCCGTCCAACAACAAAGGGCGGGCCAAGAGCTGCACAACTTCAGCCTCCCTTCCCATCCGCTATAAGACAGAGGGGTGGGAAGGGGGAGGTAAATTTCAGATAGATAAATCAACATTCACACTGGTTCACACCACCGTGCAATTCTGGTTATTTTCAAAAGAAAAATTACCTTTCCCCCAACGCCTCCTGGGTAAGTGGGGTGGGGTAGGGGGGTTGGAATTTTTTTTCTCGTTGTGTACCTCAAGGTCATGCAACGCACAAAGAATGAGATCGATCGGACATCATTTACAACTCCTACGATTTTTCGTATATCTATCCAATTTCTGTTCAAATCGTGAACGGAAGATGATTTAATTTCCGGATAATTCTATTAAGGAATCGGAAAATCTGACTATGCGAAATGAAACTTAAGGGTACGGTGATTTATGGGTACGGTGACAATTACAGAACAAACTTCTTTAAATAAATAATCCCCTGATTTTATAAGGGCCGATACAATGAGTACATCAGAAAAACGGATACTTTTCAGTGGAACGGTTATAATTTCCTCAAAAATTTTAAATTACAAAATTTCTACATAGATTTAAGTAAGGGATAATAAAGGTGAACCCCCCCCCCCCTCCCCCTCCATAGAGAAGGCATGGCACCTTACATCTGTAAAGGGTTAACATGAACATGTGAATTACACGTGGCCACCCTATATTTCCAACCTTCAAATCAGCTGTTTATTATTTTCTTGTTTTGACAGATTCAATACCGTTTCGAATCCCATCCAAAAATCGGAAGATTTAGTTGAAATTATGGATAGAAAGCGTCGTAAATCGAGATCACAATCGGATAGTTCTAACTTTACTCGGCCGATCAGTGAACTAATATCAGAAAATAAGAAACGAGTCGCAAAAAAACGACGTAAAGCGCGGTTAAGATCGGAATTGGGTTACCTTACCCGGATGAAAGGGCTTAAAAAGGCAAAGAAAACTTTAAATTCGAAGTGTAAATTAGGTGATTAGAGGCCAATCGATTCATATTTCGATCAACATTTGATAACCGCATACACAATTCTTTCTCTTCCCACAGATGTCTATGACGTACCCCGGTCCAAATTCGATCAGATAATGAACAAATTAACAGCCAAAAAACAAAGTGGTCTGACCACCGCGAAACTTATTATCAAGAAGTGTGCGAATCGCATCGTTAAGTATGTAGATCCGAGTCAACTACATTTCCGTGGATACGTTCTAACGCCGCAAAGATTATTTATTGAAGCACGCAGCTGTTTGTTGGATGAAGATTGGAGAAATTTAGCTGCAATTCTATCGATTTTATTCCGGGGATATTTGGGATATTGTTCTTCGAAACCGGTTCTTTCAAGGGTTGGTTCGTTATTTATTCCCAAATCCCATTCATTCAATTTTTTTTTTTAAATATTTTTTAGTACGCTTTGACCCTACTACTGAATGATCCCCGTATGAAGGAAACGGACTATCTAAAATATTATCTCAACCTTACGAACAGTATACGAACCGATACGGAAATTGACGAGTATTTAAATCAACTAAATAATTATCCGGCTGATTTTAAATATTGCTACACTTGTTCGAAGGGACATTGTCCCGGATATGAACCCGATACAACGGTTTTTATACGTAATGATCAAGCCAGCGGATCCAGTCATACCGATCAAGTTAAATTAGAGCGTTCTTCCTCATCAGAGTGTTCGGAATCGGATCATAAGACGACTATTAAACGAAATGTCGTTAAGAAAAAACGAAGACCAATCAAAACTAAACCAAAAAATTGGCATGCTACAACAGACGATTCAGATAGTGCTGGCCCGGAATGGGATCAGTTTTATAGAAATAAACTAAAAGAATTGCATCTACGTTACAAGGGAAAATAAATAGCAATTCGCCTGTTTCATTCCAATTCATTTTTCTTTTAGATTTAATTTCCAGGATATTAATTTTATCGAATTTAATCTGTAAATTATGTACCTGTTTCGGCAAATTTTGAGAGGTCTGACGAAATAATTTGTCTATTTTCACTAATTTAAGTACAAGAAATTTTGACGTTGGAAGGATAAAATCAAAAAACGTCCTGTTTCTGTTCACTGAAATTTGTAACTGCTTTTTAACAGTAATTTTGAATCCAAATCTGGGTTGCCAAATCTATGACCAATTTTATCCGGAGAAACTCCCGTAAAATATGGAATTTCTATCCCAATAATATAAAATCAGTGAAATTGAAGATTTTCTGCAAAAGCTTTAAGAGAGTCCATCGAAAGCTTTCAGTTAAAATATTATTTTATTCATTATCAAATCTATTTTATTTCCCGATAAATAAAATTAATTGAAATCGGCAACTTTTCTTAAAAAGCTCCTATCGACCTGAAATTTTGCATAAGTTTATGCTTTTAATGAGCTTTCGAGATTTTTGAATCATTTTTCGGGAAAAACTTTGGAAATTTTGTGAAAGGACCGATATTTGAATAGAAAATAGGCTATAAAACGAAGAAAATTAAATTCGGAACTTAAAGTTTTCTTTGAGCTTAAATAGGTTGAGGGAGCTTTTTACGGAATTTTCATATTCTATCACAATTTATTGAATTGAATAATAATTCGATTCCAATCGATATAATAAGACATTTTAATTATAAGCTTTCAATGAGCTTTCAAGGTTTTCAATGCCTTACTTTTTTTTGGAAAAAGTTTTGGTTAAATAGCCGTTATCTAGAGAGAAAATACATTTTTGAATGTAAAAAATTAATCTCGAAACAGAGCTTTCGTTGTGCTTTGAATAGATTGACTCCGAGCTTTATCCGAAACCTCTCCATTTTGTTTAAGTTGAATGAATCGGATAAAATTTCGATTATGTGTCCGTTCATCCAATGGAACAAAATGCCGGCAATGAAAACGTGGTAAGTTGTGTTTTGCGCAATGTCATCACAGCATTCATTTGAATTTCTTTTTGTTACAGTTAGGCGAGGACCAAATGACGGATATTTACGCATTCAAATCAATGTAGGACGGTGATGAATTCATGTTTGAAGCCGCCGATCTTCATTTTGTTTGGTCTGAAGAAGATGATTTCGAAAATTGACCACCAGTGTGATAGCTGGCTAATACCAAAGATTTATTTAACAATAAAAAGACTCATTTACATTTATTTGTATGAATTTTTTTCATGAACTGAATATACTCAAAATGAATTAAAATAAACAAAATTGAATATCGAAATCAAAAGTGTTTTCATAACATTGAACATTGTTGGAGTCAATCAGAAACTGACTGCCAATTGTCATACTGGAGAACTTGGAAATTTTAAATTTTGTCTCCGAAAAGTATGACAATCGGCAGTAATTTTAAATTGCAGAAAATCTATGGTCAATTGTCCATTAGAATTGATGCTTTGAGTTGAAATGTTTGCTGGATGGGTTGGGGTCGGGTCGATTTTGAATTGTATTACCCCTCATTGAAGCACTCTGTGATAAACGATATTTTTCGTTTTATTCTCAGGTGCGAAAACGAGTCATCGCGAATGCGAGACGAATTGGAAATTGGATTTGCTTAAACTCGAATGGCATATCGGTTGGGATCATTGGAATTCTCGAAATGAGAACTTCCTCACCTTTGAACTTTCTTTTAGTACTCTCGCATGAATCACATTGCTCATGAGTTTTGTGACCGCTAAACGCGTTCCGTTGAATAATTTTGGTTGATTGAGATTGCGAAACATGATGACGACTGAATCAACCTTCAATTGTAAATTGTGCGGTGGCAAGCCGGGCACATCCAATGAATTCAAAAACTCAGTTGGATAGTTGGTTGCTTCGTCTTCGTTTGTTACACAGCCGATAGATTTGAAGGAATGCAGTGAACTTTGAACAGTGAACTAAATTTGGCCAATTTAAATGGAGGAATGCGAGCTCTAGTCAATTGTGCAATCGTAATGAAACGCTACTCGATTCAAATCAACACTTGAAGCACTTCTTCTTACGCGTTGATTTCGATTTTTCGGGAAAAACTCGCGAAATCTCGTGAAGGGGCCGATATTTGAATAGAAAATAATTATTAAAACGTAAAAAATTAAATTCCAAACATAAAGCTTTCTTTGAGCTTACAATAGAGTACAATTTCTTTGAGTAAGCATTTTAAGAAATTTTCATATTTTATCTAAATTTATATAATTGAATAATAATTCAATTTCAATTGATATAAAAGGACCTTTTATAAGATGTACTTTATAAGACTATAATATAAGAGCTTTTAATGAGCTTTCAAGGTTTTCAATTCTTTAATTTTGAAATAATTAATATTTCGTTAAAGGGCCGTTAGCTGGATTTAGAATAGAAAATAGATTTTTAATAGTAAAAAATTAAGTTCGAAACTTAAGAGCTTTCTTTGAGCTTATAATGGATTGAGAAAGCTTTCTAAATTAAATAATTTATAAATTAACAATGTATTTTAAATTAAATGTATACAAATATTGTGTTTATTCATTTTCAACTTGAAACTAATTTGATTCATTAAAAATGAGCTTCAATTCATATCATAAATTAGTCGAAGCTCAATATCTTGAAAAATATCAATCTTAGAGATTCCGTTCAAAAGACTTTTTTGTAGAAAATTAAACTGCCTGTAAATTTGTCGTTTACAGTTTCCCTGTAAGTCTAGTCATTTATGAAAAAAAAAATTAAAATTAGTGGGTCTGTAGGAACTGTAACTCACGGGGTTGAGTTACATTTACGCTGCAAGATGGTTTAATTCATAATAAAATGGATTGTGTGCTGAAAATTATATTGATTTTTTTCGACCTCCATTTTTTAAAGATCGATTTTTTAAAAATAAAATTTGCTAGATCACCATACACGGTATTTATATCGCTAGCTCAACGAAGCCATCTCTTAAACCAATTGGAAGTGATTTTGGTGGAAGTGGAAATTTTGATATTTCGTTCAAGAGAAGTCACCGTTTAAATTCGAGGGTACACTTTTCCGAGAATTCGGTAGTGTAGTCGCCACAGTAGTCATGGTCATTTAATTGGTAGCCAACAGTCTCCATATCCATCACCAAACGCCATCCTCAGGGCCGCGTTAAACTATTCACGGTCCCAATTTGAATCTTCGGCCCTCAACTACTATTTTTTGGGATTCAAATCAATTATTTTTATATAGCGATTTTAATTATCAAATGGGAATGACCCAAAGATCGGAGATTTGGAACACAGTGCTTAGAGAGTCAAAACATTCTAAATTTATGAATGATGATTTCAAGAATAAGTAGAAGAGCGTCGAGAATAGTAGGGAGAGTTCAAGTAAAGTAAAGAAAAAAAAAAATAGGAATAATGATGAACCCAAGAACCGAACTTATAATAGCTACTTTTCTGCTACTACTCCGATCTCTTCAACATTTTCTGACAATTTTAACTTTACCGATTTTCTAATTATTTCTTGACTTCTTGCTAATTTTTCCCAACATTTTCTAAGCATTTCCTACTTTGACTCGACCCTTTTTTGGCATTTTTCCGAACTTATGTCATATTTTGTAAGACTTTATGTTATAACATTTTTTATATTGTGCCCCGCCCCCCCTAGATTTTGAATTTCATAAGACACATGTATTGTCTAAAATGAATCTCGAGGCTCCTGAATTTGATTTTTATGGAATTTTCGAAGCACTTCGAATTCTTGTAATTATTTTTTCTTTGAAAATTGGTGCTCGGGGGTTTTTTCGTACGAGAAATTCATTTTTGATATTAATTTTTCCTGAGGCGTCCGATAGGGGCGCTATCGAACATTTTTTTTTTGGAATATTCGCTGGGGTGTCCCATCGGGTTCTGAAAAAGTCAATTATCAATTAAACAACAATGTTTGCGTATTTTTTTCAACTTTTTTAAGTTCTTTGTAATGTAGAAACATGGCAAATTAATAATGAAACACAATATCTTCAAAATGACCACTGACATATAAACTGACATTTTAATTTTAAACTTTCAATAAGCAATCGAAATTTTTAAAGCTTTATTTTGGAAACAGTTGAAATTTCGTTGAAGGACCGTTATCTGAATAGAAAATAGATTGCAAAACGTAAAAAAATAAGTTCGAAACTTAGAGCTTTCGTTGCGCTTTTAATTGTTTGGATAAGCTTTCTGCGAAAACTCCATATTTCATTCAAATCGAATGAATGGGATAAAAACTCAATTTCCAATTATATAAAATGACATTTTAATTTTAAGCTTTCAATGAGCTTTAGAAATTTTTAAAGCTTAATTTTGGAAAAGTTTAGATTTTGTTAAAGAATCGTTATCTGGATAGAAAATATATTTTTAAACATAAAAAATTAAGTTCGAGACCTAGAGCTTTCGTTACGCTTTTAATAGTTTGAATAAGCTTTATCCGAATTTTGCTCATTCTTCTTAAATTTAATAAATCGGATTAAAATTCGATTCTAAATCATATAATAAGACATCTTAATTTTAAGCTTTCAATGAGCTTTCGATATTTTTGAAGCTTTTATTGAAAAAATTTCAAATTTCGTTAATCGATAATTATTTGTAAAGAAAATGGATTTCAGGACGTAAAAAATTAGGTTAGAAAAGTTAAGCTTTCTGGAAGCTTTTAAGTTCTTGCAGAGCTTTTGTACGAAAAATTTAGTTTTGATATTTTTGTATTTTTCCTCAACTAATTTATGAACTTCCTGCATCGTTACATTTTTTTGGATCCGAAGAAAATAATCGGGAAATTCGGATCAAATGTCGCGATGTGCGATATTGAAATTTCTTTTTGAAAACTAAGATTAAATTTATATAGGAGAGTTGGCAACCGTACAAATGTCACCGAAATTTTGTAAACAAACATTGACCGGTTTGGAAGTTTTATTAGAAATGCCTGGTCAAGATTTAATATCCGATCAAGGATTACGGTTAGACGGTCGTCGAGCCACCGAACTCCGTCGCATACAATGTAAACTCGGTGTGTTCAGTCAACCGGATGGTAGCGCCTACTTGGAACAAGGAAACACAAAAGTCTTGGCAGCCGTTTACGGACCACATCAAGTAAGTTCCCCGTTTTCTTCCACTAAGATCCTAACTCCCAACCCAATTACTTGTAGGCTTCATCGAAAAAAAGTAGCCACGAAGAGGTGGTGGTCAATTGCCAGTACAGTATGGCCACATTTTCGACGGGGGAGCGAAAGCGACGACCACGCGGCGATCAGAAATCGGACGAGATGACAATCAACTTAAAACAAGCGCTAAAAGCGGCGATAAAAATCGAATTGTATCCGAAATCTCAAATAGACATTTTCATTGAAGTGCTGCAAGCGGATGGTGGGAATTATTGTGCATCGGTGAATGCGGCAACGTTAGCTTTAATCGATGCCGGTGTCTGTTTGAAGGAGTACGTGTGTGCGTGTACGGCATCCCTTGCGAACGGGGACGTCCCGCTAATGGACGTATCAAACCTAGAAGAGATTAGCGGGGGACCGACGCTTACGGTCGCCTCATTATCCAGCTCACAGAAAATCGTTTTTATGGAAATGTCGCAACGTTTTCATTTGGATCATTTCCCGAAAGTGTTACAAACGGCATTGGATGGGTGTCGGGAGGTGCAACAGATATTGGATGAAGCCGTTCGGGATCATGTGGCGTTGGTTGGATCGGCAGGGGATTGGGGAACCATTGGGAAATAAAACGAAATTTATATTTATTTGTTAAATTCATTTATTACGTCAGAAAATTGTTGCCAACGTAATTGTTGACTGATTCGTTCAATTAATCCGTTCAAATGCTCCCCGCCGGTTAGAAAACCGGATAAATTATGTACCGTTCCCCCTTCAACTCGATGATCGGTTACCCGATCCTGATTGAAATTGTACGTTCGAATCTTTTCATTTCGCATACTCGAACCGACCTGTGACTTTCGGCTGGCTTGTTGCGTCGCCATCCGTTGATCGATTTCTTGTTGCCAGATTTTAGCGTGTAATTTCTTCATTCCTAGCTCACGATTCTTTATCTGGGAACGGTCTGTTTGACATTCAACAGCGATCCCAGTTGGTAGGTGAACGATCCGAACAGCACTATCGGTTGTGTTCACGTGTTGACCACCCGCACCACTCGCCCGTTTCGTTTCGATTTTTAAATCCTTCTCTTTGATGTGTAGATCTGAAAATATTCGATAAAAAACAAATTATTTAATCAAAATTCTTGATCGGATGGTAAAAACCATAATCATCCGGTTGGGGGATGACCGCAACCGAAACGGTACTGGTATGTACTCGACCCGATTTCTCTGTTGTCGGAATCCGTTGGACTCGATGCACTCCCCCTTCATATTTCAACCATTTGTAAGCCTCATATCCCGTTACAATCGAACTGGAATGTCGTAAGCCACCCAATTCCGATGCACCCAAATCTATATGTTCGATCTTCCAACCTTTATATTCAACGAACCCGTTGTACATCTCAAATAAATCACCGGCGAATAGCATTGCTTCCTGGCCACCAACCCCAGCTATTACTTCCAATACAACCGAAGAATAATCTTCCGTTTCATTTAACGATAACAGGACCTGTTCGATTAGTTGATCGTCAAGTTTATCAATGATCGTTTCGTAATTCTAAAAATTCCACGGAAATGGGTTACAGAAATTTAATTCAAAGAAATCCATTACCTTTCTTTCATCCTTTATCATTTCCAACATTTCCTTATCCTTTTCATCCGATAAATCCTGCAGAGACGATAGATTTTCTTCAACCGATTTTTTTTCATTTAAAATTCGGTTGATAATGGATAAGGATTCGATCCGTTTCACATTGGATTTGGTTAGATTGTCATTCGATTTAAGATTTTCATATTCTCGGCTTAAATTACGTACGTATTTGTGGAATCCTGGATGGTGACGGTATTTTTTTCGGGTCGTTTCATCGGGAAGGGTTGAACATAACCTCACTTTCGGTGTAAATAATTTTGTTCGGGAGATATTTGTTATGAACAATTTTCCGTAGGTTTTTCCCAATTGTAAAATCATCATTTAAAAAATTAAGTTAATTTAATTTAGAAATTATATGGGTTTTAATTTAATTTATTTTTTGGTTTGTTTACATAATAATTGATGAAAATCGGACTGTCACTTTGTGGAACGTAAGTACAGGGTGGCCATAAGTTTTTGTACTTTTCGTTAAAATAAAAACTGAATCTGAAACTGAAATTGGTGATCAATCGTACTGAATCGTATTTCACCAATCGCTCCATTTAAAGGAAATTTGAGAGGTCAGTGAAATAGTTTAATACCAAAAAAACAACCAACGACGACGATTGAATGAAAAATCTAGCAAAATCGACCTTACTTAGCAAAGACACAAACCCTCTTCTAACAGGAAAATTCACCATCTCACACATCGGTAATTAGAATTCAAAAAATCCTTGAATTGGGCTTCTAATTGCTTCCTAAATCACCTTATTTTCCACATTTGGTCCCCAGGGATTATTATTTGTTTCCAAACCTGAAGATATTGCTTCGAAGCGAAATATTTGGGTCAAATGAAGAAGTCGAATGGGAACCGATTACCGAAGAAAAATCAAGAGATCTGTGGGCGGTTTTTCAAAACTTTAAGGACTTTTGGCAAGTAATTTGCAAATATTTTAACTTTTAGCATTTCCATAGAAAGTAACATTTGTAATTGGTCGTTTTTTCATATAATGACCTGGTGTGGATTAAACTGCCGTAAGGTAGCAAACCGTAACGAATTTCAATATAAATTTGTGTTGGACAACGCTGACCAATAACAACTTACGTTCCACAATATGCAATCAAACGTCAAAATTGATTGTTTATTTTTTATAAATCACAGCAAACGGTTAATTTCAATCGAAATTCCGAAAATTCTCTAAAATTTATGTTCCGGAAACGATTAAAATTTCTCTTAACTGCCTCGAAAACATTCCACACATCAAGGATGGCTAAAAGTCGTTACGAATACGTGAAAACATTTGAAATGGACGATAAAATAATGCCAAACGTTTGGATTGTTGTCCGAATTGATGGGAAAGGATTCCACCGATTCACCGATGACCATTCGTTTGAGAAGCCGAACGATTCAAATGGTAAATAAAATTCAAATTTAAATGATTTCTTTATTCAAAAATAATTATTTTAGGTTTAAATCTAATGAGCCACGCTGCGATAACGGTGATGGAACAGATCCGTGACATAACGATGGCCTACGGACAAAGTGATGAGTATTCATTTATATTTCGAAAGAGTACGAATCTACACAACCGGAGATCATCGAAATTGATGTCCCAAGTGACGAGTCTCTTTTCGTCGGCGTATTGTTACAATTGGACGAAATGGTTTGCCGACAATCCATTAAAATATCCTCCGTGCTTTGATGGACGTGTCGTCCTTTATCCAACCGATGACAATTTAATGGATTACCTGAAATGGAGACAAGCGGACGTTCACATTAATAATTTATATAATACAGCTTTTTGGAATTTAGTGAAATCGGGCCGAACGAACGGTGAAGCGGAATTGGAATTACGTGGCACATTTTCGGCGGATAAAAATGAGATTTTATTCTCGAAATTCGGAATTAATTATAATGATTTGCCGGTGATGTATCGAAAGGGGACCACTTTGTTACGGAAACATATTGCTATCGATGATTCGGTGACGAGACAGTTAATTATCCCGCTGTACACCGATATGATACGGGAGAAATTCTGGAAGGAACATACGGAATTGTTAACGGAAGGACAACCACAGAATTTTGAATTAGAAAAGGATGGCGATTTACCGGAATTGTTTCGATTACAATTAGAATTAGTTAGTCTTAGTAGTCGTAGCTGTAAATCAAGGAATAATAAAAATTAATTGTAATAATAAATTTAATCATTCATTCGGTATAAACCGTAATTTGTTATTTACGTTGGTAATTTAGTTAATATATCGTAGGTGTGTCTGTCGTTTAATATTAATTATTGGGTTCTTTACCAGTGGGTATAAGTATACTAAATCCATTGGCCAAGACCCAGCCTTAGAATTTTAAGAAACAATATTTCTAAAATGACGTCAAATTATTTCTAAGCAATTAACGAAGAGATTTTGTTAAGAAATGTTTTGAAAAAAAATCGAATCTTTTTTTTGGACAAAAACTCGATGCAATCCTTCGATTTTATAAAATTTTTTCTAACAGACATGTGGGAATTTTCAATTTTCAGTAAGTTTTTTTGATGAACCGGAAAATTTTATTATAGAAAATTAATCATAACGGTATAGCAAGGAAATTATAAAACAAAATTTTTTAAAAAATCGACACCCTGATTTTATAGGGGCTGATGTAAGGAGAACATCGGGAAACGGCGACTCTTGGCGGAAATTTTTATAAATTCCCGGGCAATTTAAAATGTCAAAATTTCGAAATGAATTGAAATTAGGTGATCTATAAATACCTTAAGTTCAGGGGGTTCCCTCAAAACTTGAATTTTTTAAATCCCGACAAAAATCGAATTGTTAGAAATTCAATGAACTCGATCGATTTTTGTTTGAAATTTTTCAAACAATTTTTTTGGAAAAAAAATTATCCCAAATTTTTAATCTAATTATGCGAAATTATTTGTAAATATTTACCGAAGAAATTTTTCTTTTTTAAAATTAACCGTTTTTTTAAAAATATTTTTCTGGCCAATCTTCATTCTTCAATCTTCATAAAATTTTCCTGATAGTCTGGCGGAAAATTTAAATTTTCGGAAAATTTCATTAAGGAATCGAAAAATCTGATTATGGGATATTAAACCTAAGGGAACAGATAGGAAATTGTAAAACAAACTTTCCCAAAAAACCCCATAATTTAATTTTATGGGGAGCGATATGACGGTGCATCAGAAAAATTATGACTTTTCAGAAAAATGTTATTAATTTCCTGAAAAATTTAAAATTTGAAAATTTCGAAATAGATTCAAATAGGGGACAATTAGGTTGATCTATCAATACCATAAGATCGGGGGGTTTCCCTCACAACATATATTTTAAAAATCCCGTCAAAAATCGAATTGAATCCAATGATGCCAATAATTTCTCATTAAATTAATTGTTTTCCTTATAAATTTTAAAATTTTAAATTGTAATGACATGTCCTTGTTTCTGATTCTGAATTTAAAATCTGATCTAATTTTGATTTAATTCTCAGGACATTTTTTAATTGAATTTATAATTAAATTTTCTATTATTCAAATTAGTGAAACCTTAAAGTATAAAGTTTAAAGTTCAGTTTAAATTTCGGTATATTATTGCCAAATTATCTGGGCTTTCTCCTACTATAAATTTCTCCTATATTTTTATATCAAAACTAAAAATTCCAGGCCGCTAGATTTGGATTTAGATGTTCCATTTTACCGGCTTCTATGTAGAAGAATCGATAGTTTCGATTTGTAGGTAAATTTAGCAATTGATCAAAATTTGAGAAATTGATCGATTAAAATTGGAAAATTTAATGAACATTTTATAAAAATTCGGAAACTCGAAAATAACCTCTGACTACTAATAATTCCGATTACCGATTTTCATAGTTTATCAATTTTTGAATTTTTTTTTTACTTTTTTTCACCGTTGAATAATTTCATTCTCATCGTTTACCGAGTATTGAGTTACATATTTCAGAATTTAATTACTCGAAAGTTTCTTAAAAAAAGTTTTATAATCTTTGTTGCAGACGAATTGATTATCCTTCTACAATATATATGCCAAATTTCAGAAATATAACTTAAGATATGATGGAGTTATGACTTAGATTTAGAAGTAGTGAATTTTTTCCATAGTAAATTTGGCTCGCTCAATTTCAGAATTTAATTACTCGACACTTTCTTAGAAAAAGTTTTATAATCTTTATTACATACGAATTGATTATCCTTCTAGAATATCTGTACCAAATTTCAGAAATATAACTTAAGAAATGATGG
>JANTOP010041768.1:0-10581 GCA_027564815.1 Symmerus nobilis | reverse complement strand
ACAATAAGCCCATTGGTGGCTGCGGTGGTTACTGGGCAGATATTGCCACACCCGCTTATTTATCTAATCTAATCTAACCATTTATAACAACCGTTGTATTTAATTATTTATTTTTTTGGTCATAAATTGGTCATATTTGTAATATTCATTATCATATTTAAGGTCGGTCGTAAGGTACGGTCATATTTAAGGAGGTAGCCGACGAAATACTGAAAAAAAAATCATTTTTTTTATTATTCTATACTCATATCTTAACGACATATTGCATATGTTTTACGATAAGCGGAAGTGCTTTAAAATACAGTGGAAAGTAGGGTATATCGAGCAACGAATCAATGAAAACAAACGGACAAGAAAAAATTAACTATTTAGTTTTTTGGCCGTACTGAACACCTTTGTTTTCCATCTTTAGGTACCTTTTTCTCAGGAACCCCTCAACTTTCGAAAATGAAATTTTGTACACTTATTCTTGAATATATTTTTGATATAGAACTTTTGGGTGGATCGAATTTTAATATTTTTTTTTCAAGCTAAAATATTAAAAAAAGAAAATGAAAAAACATCGGAAAAAAATTATTTCCTTATCTGTGCAGAAATGAGTCTACAATAATAAAATGAAATAAAAAAAATTGAAATAAGTGAATTGAGCATTCATGACATGTTAATTTTTCAATCGCTCATGCCAAATAAAATTCTAAAAATTAATAACCTAGCCCATGACGTTCAATGGCTGCCTGGCGTCATCGTATTAATAGTTGGCCAATCGTGCAGGATCAAGTTTACAATAATGTCAGCAGGATCAAGGATCAATTGTGCAGGATCAAGGATGTTAGCAGGTCCCGACAGATTTTGATTGGATTGACTTCAAGTCAGTTCTTTCCACCTGAAGTCCTGAGCCATCCTGAATTAATATCGTACACAGGCCGTTCAATACATATTTTATATTGCCAGCTGAAGAGTACAATCGATTAAGTGACCTTTACATTGAAATCTAGGCTCTTACTGTCTTGTATATATTTAAAAATCACTTATATCTGTTGTCACAAGTGGTAACGTGTTTTTCATTCTTTAAATGGCTATTACGAATTGGTACCAGTATTATATATTATATTGTGAACATATTTAATAATTACTTAATTATGTTTAAATGAGAGAACAAAATATTCCATGGTATTATAACTTGTGAAAATTTGCTAATAAATCGTTTGAAAAAAAACACATGTTTTATATGTACATACTCCTTCCCCGTCACAATTCTTCCCGTCTATATCCTTTTGGGCTATTATCTCTCTTAAATGTGATGGAAAGTAACTCAGAACCTACTCTAACATATCAAAAAATTAATATTCTAGATCAATCAGTTAACAAGTTGAGAGCAATTAAAGTTGAAATTGTTTGCAAATGGTCAGAAGTGGTAACATGGACAGACCTCTATATTTCCTATAGGCGTCGTAAAATATGGCCGATCCAATTTCCGTTTCTTGTCTTGCTTGCATTGTTGATAGAATATTTCGTAAATTCGTTCTTAAACACTTTTTACCAAGAACTTAAAATCAACAGTGATCGTAACTTTTGTCCCGCTAAAGTCCCGCAACTGTATAACAGAACATAACGTTGTTTCTGCCTAGTGTTTATGAATCATATTTACGAAATTTCGGGAATGCAATAGCTATTCAATAAGTTGCACATCTGCACAGCTTTCCAGATGCTTTGGTCATAATTTTGTAGTAATTTTATAACTACAAAATTGTGGCCTCTTCAGTTAGGGCTAAATTAGAATTAACATTATACGCGTTGCCAATCGGAATAAAGGAATAAAAATATTGTGGTTCAAGGATATATAGAATATTATGGATTAACTTATTCACACCCTAAACGTAGTTCAGGCCACAGTTCTCCCCTACCTAAGAAGTAATATAATAAAGGCTATCGTATAACTCGATTTACTTCTAAAGCATTGGAAAACTACAGTTAGATTTATTAATGAACATTTCGTAAAACAGACTTCTCTAAAACATTATTCTGTAAAACCAAATTTACAGCAACTATGCAGCCTAAATTTGAGCGTAGGGAAATAGCGTAGGACTTCGATACTAATTGCTCTGTCGCACTCCTCTTCAACACGAATTCCACCCATATAACTATTTTATTAATATGTCGCGGTGAAATTATTAATCGAATTTTTAAATAAAAGATTTTTACTACTATTTTATGGGTAAATTGAATTTGCATTGTAAAAGTAGGAATCTGCTTTGAGAAGTAGGATTTAACAAGATAAATATAGGATTTTGCAAGGCAACAATAGGATTTTGCAAAGTGAAAATAGTACCACGCATAGCAAAAATAAGATTTTGGAGGATAAATTATGATTTCACAGGTCAGAGGTGTAATAATGCACCGCAAAAACCGAAATTCATGCATAGTGAAAATATTATTTTTCAGGTAAATAAAAAAAAATGCCAGGTAAGTTTCGATTTAACATTGTAAAAATCGCATTTAATGATTCAAATTTTTTTCAAAAAAGTATTTCATTTAAAAGAAAATCGCTCTTTTGAAAATTATCAATTCCCGCCAGACAATTTGTTGCAAAGAGATGTACGCATAAAACAAAAAAATAAAGTACTAATATAGATTTTTGAGAAAATTCCACCAAATTAGGCAAATTCCTATGCCGAATATTGTGGAGGAAGAAGGTGCCACCACAGAAAAGGTGACGAACTACGGGACTCGACCATTTGTGTAATAATCCAACTGTGGAAAATTTGACCCCCCCCCTACCTGACCTTAAGGGCAATAAGACCCAAAAAAATTGACCCAACCGACGAAACTCATGTTTTTTTAGGGTCAAATGGAAAATTGGCGTTACCAAAGGTCTATACCAAAAGTCGAGTTCAAGAAGTGCTTTGAAACCTAAACCAAATGCTAGCGTAGGTTCATTTGCGGCCTATGGGGGCTACTTTGATGGCGACAATAACATTTGTGATGATAAGTTCTATTTATATATTAATGTTAGTTCAAGTGATAACTGCCATTTAAACCACCATTATGTAGGTAACTTCATTTAATTAATTACTACAGAAATTACACAGGGTGTTTCAGACCAACTAACCCTATTTAACTTTTGAAAGATACGAGATAAAAGTTGAAATTTGTATAGGATAAAATCTATCGCTTAATCAGGTTACGCACACACAGAACCCATCAGGAAGTATGGGGAAGGAGCCTGCAAATCTTAAATAGGACATGGTGTCGAGACACAGCTCATTTAAATGGGTTTTCTAAGACGAATATAAAATCAGCTCATTAAATTTATTGAGAGATTGAATGTAACTCCCATTTCCAATGACAATCTTCAAACTGCTGTATATAACGAACGTGTTAAAGTACATATGTATGGCTGTATATACATTATATGAATTAAATTCTTGTGTGCACATTTTCTAAGCCAGCATAACAAGTCTTTGATTTTTCTTGTAATTTGCTTTACTTTCTGTAGTTTGAAAAAAGTACTTACTTATCAACACAAAACAAGGAATGTTTCATAATTACATGCCATTTATTACATATTGACAATTTGCTGTGTTTTCTTGAAATGTAATGCTTCAAAATGTGTATTGTAGTTGGTGTTAGCGCACAAATGTTATATTCATAGAATACGTGTAAAGTCGCGTATTCATTTGAAGCATACGGCGAACGAGGCAAGTCGTGGCAGAACGAATGCCTCGTTTGCAAATTATTTGGTTTTGTACGTAGTTTGCCGCGGCAACGAACGAGGCACCAATCCATCCATACGAGAGAAGAGAAAAATACGGCAAGATGGAAGACGTAGACTGTTTGATATTGGCCACTGCGATTCAAACGAGACGAGGCAATTCAAACGTACAAATGCCGTCCACATTTAATCACACGGAAATAAACTTTTTTTGATGTCCGACATTGAACGGATGGCTTTCGTACATGTGCCGTACAACCTAATGCTGTTTGCCGCGCCTCGAAAATACGTCCACATGCGGATGCTCGTTCTGCCTCGGCTTGCCTCGATCGGCGTATGCCTCAAATGAATACGCGCCTTAAAGTAAACTATCAGAGCTATAACTTATAGCCCATTTCAAGCCAAATATGTATGGAATAGAATTTGTTATCGAAAATTGGGCTTGAATTTTAATAGAATTTTGAGTTCAGATTTTAATCTGATATTGAAGACGTAGCATATAAATAGTACCTATATCTTAAAATTGAATGAGAATTTGTTTTTATTAAATTCAGGACTTTGTAAAGTAAATGCTCCGTTGGGAAATTTGTACCAAAATATGAAGCGACTTCTCCCTCAAAATTTAAAGATAATTTTAACCCAAGTTGGATATTAATCTGAATATGCCAAACCAATATAATATTTAAAAATGGTATATTTCGAAACTAGCTGAACGGAAAGAACCTTCAGTTAGAGTTAGAGTTTTCAAATCATAATAATTATAGGAATCTATCTATTAATTGAAATATTATACTCATTTTCTACTGCTACTACAAAGTATTTTACTCAATTTGCCACTATCCTAATATAATAGATACGATATAGAGATACGATAAACAGATAATGTATATCATAACACTAGTTTACAAATTTGGGCCTCATCTCGAGAGCTGGCTTTTCATAGATCTATTTCTATATTTTTTCTTAAAAATCGTGCAATCCAAATCTTCAAATCCAAAATATTACCTTTCTTAAAATCACCTTTCGAATGATATACAATTTATGCTAATCGGTGATTGATAGATTTAAAAAAAATGATAAGCAAATAACTGAAAAAAGTCCCAAAAAAACGTGTTTTTTGAGGATATCTCGAAAACGATTTTTAAGAAAAAAAAATTGGGTGGCATTTTTGGAATCAACGCTTCAAAACACATAGAAAAAAGTTTATGGGAAACCAGTTCTTTTTGGTGTAAACTAGTGTAATACATAATGTATGTGTTCTTACTTATATTACGAGCATCATAAACTTATAAACTGTTACGATACATCAGAAGCATAAGCTTTTCTCCATACAATGATTATGCATTTCAATGAGTTAGTTTGATAGGATATTTGAATAGGAAAACGTTTTTCCTTTTTAGAATGAAGAAGTACTTTTCAATCATGAAAGACTTTAAATTTGATGATGTTGCTTTGTGCTGTTTTAAACATGTTGACAAAATAACTTGATACAAAATTCTTATCAAAGCCAAAGCAAATATATATAATATATCTAAAATAAGGTGAATCTTCTTGGGCTATATCGGCTATATCGGTTTATCATCAGTCTATATTAAGATGCATCATTTTAATATACAAATATATATGCAGCAAATAAAAACACCATGAAAACTTTTACATCATTCAATTTTCTCTGACTTTATGAAAAAAGTGTATACTTATTTGAACATGTTTCCTTCTTTCTTGACTTTAATATGTTTGTTTGTTATTTATTTCTGATCCTAATTTGTGGGTGGTAAACTGTCAGAATTTGTTTTCAGAAATGTAAGATCTATACTTCATATGTATATATATAATGATGCACTATTCTACTTTGAATATTAAAAGAATTAATTTTAGTTAATTTCAAATCAATCGATTATATTCAATTCAATATCACTACATTACATATGTATTTCATTATACGGGCGTCGAAATCGCGTAAGTGCAAGCTATTTTATTTCGTTCCCCTAACTGGAAACTAGTGTAACTTGAAGTTAGGAACTCATATTATATATTAGCTCTCTATCGGAGGGGGTGAAAAATTGAAAAACTGAAAAACCTTTTAATTAAGAAACGTTTTTTTACAATTTTTTTATATTACTTCCGAAATGCTCCGTTCAATACCGATAATTTGGTATATCACACAAGAAAATCGAATAAGCAGTTTAGGAGTTAGTAGCTCAGGAACAAGTCGCAAATCCTAATATTTGAGCAAAAATACGACCTTTTGGGTACCCAGTGTTCATAACTGTATGTCGGAAGGCGAATCAAAAAAATACGTATAGAATATTTTTTCAATCCCAACAAATTCTCAGAATTTTATCAAAACCGCGTGACTCAAGTACCGCGAAACTAGAGGGATGTCGCAATTTTTTCCGCGTAACTCGAAATTCGCATAACTCAAGTACCGCTTGGAATTATTTGAAAAGCAGCGAAGTGAGGCCATTTATCATCAACAAGATAATGCCCCATGCCATACAGCCTGAGCATCGCTCCGCTGGTTCAGTGAAAACGGGATTCGGGTGTTACCATGGCAAGCACTAAGTCCCGATCTACGCCCCATTGAGCATTTGTGGGTAATGTTGGTAAATAATGTAAGGAAAAGCAATCCATCATCCAAAGAAGATTTAAAAAGAATTGCTAAATATTGAAAATGTATTAAATATTATATAATGTATTTTGAATAGAAAACATTTCTACAAGAGAACTTGGTGCTAACTTAATTCTATGTGTAGTATTCTTCAAATTTGAGGGGGTGGTTAATACTTTCTACCACGGTTGTATGTCGTTTCTTGTTGCTCGGACGTCAATTATATAATATTTATTATAAATATTGTAGAACAGATAATTCTCTACAAAAAAGGTGTTATACATTTTAAGGAGCTATTTTTTATTTTATCTATTTGATAAATAATACAATAGATAAAGGTAAAGTCGCAACGACCATCAACAACCAACTCTGCAAACAGTTATTGCCATTACGAGAATTGAAAAAAATACCTTCTACTTTTACAAACTATATAACTAAAATGTGATACAACATTTGCACTTTTTCAGAAAGGTAAAAGAATTGTGATCATGTTATTTGAGAAACTCCATATGTGACAATCAGCCATGGAGGTGTTATTATATTGAGATGACCTAACAAATCAAAAATGCATCATTTTGAGCTTACTATGGCGACGGACCAAAACCGTAGAAAATGCATTAACAGTTACATTGATCCATATTAAACTTTTTATCAGCGACACTGAACAAAAGGTTCTCAGCTTATCTCGTTTAATTGTTGTTTTTTTGTACAAAAACCATTTTTAAATTGTCGTTTTTTAACAAAATCCAGTAGTTGGTTGTTATTTCCAGTAGATAGAAAGAAAAAAGAATACAGAATATAAATTCAGTAATTAATTGAACAAGTAAAGTCAAGCTATACTATATGTAAATATAACGCAAATATTGATTTGTACTAATAAGTAAATAAAAAGTTTATTAAAAGACACGATTCTATAATATACTTAATGCTCTATTAATTCTTCAAATAAACATACGTAATTGGGTATATTTAATTTTCAATACCTTTCGCGAAATTATCTTCAAATTAGGGACCGAATTGGTGTATATTTAAAATAATAATTTATAAAATGTAATATTGTATATTGTAATATAATGTATATTAATCCTTTTCGAGATATTATTGCTATAAAGAAGTGAGAAAAGACGGCAGTTGTTTGTGTTTCATAACAGCCAAAAAAATTAAATAAAGAACGAACTATCTGTTCGTAAATAAACAGTACGTCTCCATTTTACCCACGGGCGTCTGCCAATGAATAGATTTCTACGTTTGTTCTGAATGTGTATAGTGTAATCCGCTTATAATGGACCCTGAGGTGAGGTAGGGTGTATCGATTTTCCGAAATTGAGATTTCCAAATCGTAATAGCAAAAAAAAGACGGGTTTAGGACTAATATAATCGTCGAAACGAATTTTTTTGTGAGACTTCATTTTGAATCGCCACAACGGCTCATTATTTCCGCTACAATTATGTTGAAGAATGCGCTAATTTCTATTCCAGTTTATTACAATTTTTGCTAATGAGAACATCATTTAAAGAAAGTATTGTTTGTTATTGAATTTAGATTGTGTTATTGTTTTAAAAATGCCAGTAACAACGAGAATTATTGTAAAAAACTCAGTTTTTGGACTGCCAACCCAATTATCAGGAACTGTATTACATACATGTAATGATGCACTTAATTATTTTTTGTGGATTCAACATGATATACAAGCTAAAAGCAATAAAATTGTCGTAGATTCAGGTACACAATCAACTGAACTTGTTGCAGTGAGAGTGTGTCCAATTTGTGCAAGTGCTTCGTTGCCGAGTATAAAGCGGGTGAAACAATTAATTTTTTTTTTAAATAAAGCTCTCCAATATTGTTTATTGGCAACCTAATGTAATTACAATCTAGTTACTAAGACTAATGAGCAATTTGATTCTGGCTTAAAATGCTAAAGTAAAAATTAATCTACGAATCCATGCCATTGACGTTTCATAGTTTTTAGTGTTATATATCCACATCTCGGTTGTAGATTTAGGAACAGCAATTGTAATAAATTGTAATTCTCAACCAGTTATACCAACTCGAAAGGTTTAGTTCTTTTGAGCCTGCGTACTCAATCTGCATTGTGTAATAGCTAGTTTGTCTCAACGTTGACATGTTGCTGGAGTCTCTCTCTATGTATCCGTGCATTGTTCTGAATTTCATTCTCGACTAAATCTATTTTAAGGTCCCTGTGTAAATCTATATTTATGGCATACCATGGTGCATTAACAATGTTTTTAATACCTTATTCTGGAATCGTTGAATGATGTCAATGTTACCCTAAGTCCAAACCAGTTTCAGTATTTGCTTATAAAGTAGAAGCTTGTTATATATTGAAGAGCAGAGTTTCTTCCTATCAGCCAGTACATTTTTCTGTATTTAATTTCTAGTTCTTCCCTTTTCTTCTTCACGTGAGCTTTCCATCTATAAGCTTAGGTGTAGAGTCATTCCGACATAGTTAGCTGTGTTGGGATATGGTACTACTCTTTGATTAATGGTAACTGGAATATATTCGAATCGCATGTTTGTAAAATTGATGTGAACTGACTTTCATTCATTTAATTTAATTCGCCATCGTTTTCTCCAGTCATATATTACAGTAATAGCTGGTTGAATTCCTGTGTTGATTCTACATTGCTTGGTGAAAAAATTAATAAATATAATGTTTTCAAGATACAAATTACTAATTAAACCAAATAATCAAAGAAAATGTAATGTTGTCTACAAAAATCTAATTAGTAAATTTTTGGAAAATGGAGATAAACATCTCGATTTGTCAATATGTAAATGCTCTGACTTTTCTCTCTACACTTGTCAAGTTCCCGTCCTTGAGTAAATTTGTAGCTGATCCAGAATCATTTTCCTTGGCAGCATTAAGAAAATACCCACTATACTCACAAACGGTAAAACACGCTGTTAAGCTAGTAACAGATGCTTCAAAATCTGTGGTTGGATTTGAACATCCCGATGAACATAAAAAGTATTTGAGGTACTACGAGTAAGTGTTTGTACATTTTTGTAAGGCAATATTGGCAGAGCTTAATTCACTGTAAAATATTACCTGTCATTAAATTGACTAAGTTGGAAAAAAATAATGAAAGAAAGTTGGAAATGCATAGGTTTTCAGTATGGCTAAAAAACTAAAAAATTGTTTTTTCTTCTTCGTTTGTTTTTCTTCGTTTGTTTTCATTGATTCGTTGCTCGGCATACCATAGTTTGCACTGAATTTTGAAGCACTTCCGCTTATTGTAAAAATATGGGAAAATGTGCGGAAATATGTCTAGAACAATAAAATGACATAAAAAAATTAGTTTTTATTAATTTTTTCGTCGGTTACGTCCTTAAATGTAAAACGTCCTTGGGTTTACCCAAGCCAACAAACAAAAAAATCTCAAAAAAAAAAAAAAACTTGTAAGTTTCTGAAATTAATTTGAAATCATCAAATTACAATAAACGGAACAGTACTATTTTAATTAACGGTAAGTTTACATTTTCCTTTCAATTAAGACAATTTTAATAATTTATAATCAACTAAATTACTTTATGATTTCAGGTACCTGTATTTTAAATTAGGAGTCGCCCGTGTTTATTCAAAATTTGGCCCTTAAACGCCAGTATGCTTAAACATACTGGGCCAAATTCAAATATGAGCTGTTGCCCGGCTGCTCGATTTTCAGGTAACTTATATATCTTATAACTTATTTATTGATATCCCGGTATAGATATTGATACCACTCCCTAATTCCAACAATTATTGTTTTTTTTTTATTTTTAAATAAATAAATTTGTGGCCACCTAATACTTACAAATAACCTAACCTTTAAAAAAAACCGCGAAAACCGCGCGTCGGCCGGCAAATTTTTCAACAAATATTCGATGCAGGTCAAACATTCAAACCTGATGCAGGAGTTTTTTTTCCACAATCGTTGAAAATATAATTTCCCGAAATGCCAAATCCGTCGAGATTGCACTCGAATCTTCAAGGCTAACACTCGTCGCTTGTGTATCGGCCACAAGCAGCCCGAACTTCCAAGGGTTATAGGTTTGTGGTCCTTAAAACGATCACTATTTCCAAATTCAATTTATCCAAATTTAATCTTTATACCAAACAGCAAATCACTAGGTCAATAAGTTTTTTTTTCCGGCAATTTTTCACTTTTCAATACTAAAACCACAACTGACGCTGCGATTCTGTTGACCCAATATTTTGTATCAAATATTCGTAACGGGAATCCATTGTTAATTTCT
>JANTOP010041757.1:0-10583 GCA_027564815.1 Symmerus nobilis | reverse complement strand
GGATCCGAATTATTTTACTCAGAAATAAAAATACACTACATTTGGTTCTCTTATTATAGTTTCTATTCTCATTGGTATTACCTATTATTAACTTAAAATAAAGTCATTTATTGTTATTTTCATGTAACATATGGAAAAATTGTAATTTATGACTTTTACGAGTACGTAAATATTTCATTTACAGGCATCCCTCGAGATACGCGGTACATGAGTTACGCGAATTTTGAGATACGCGGAACAAAATTGTGGCATACCTTGAGTTACGCGGTACTCGAGTTGCGCGGTTTTGATGAAAATCTCGGAATTTGTTAAGGTTGAAAAAATATTCGACATGAATTTTTTTGTTTCACCATCCGGCTTATAATTACAAGGTATATATATATATATATACAATTATAATGCAAGGTATCTCAAAGTGTCGTATTTTTGCTAAAATATCGGGTGTTGGGTGTTGTTCCAACGCTAATAACTCCTATACGGCTTATTCGATTTTCTTGTGTGATATATGAAATGAACCGTTTTGAATGGAGTACTTCGGAAGTATTATTAAAAAAATTTGAGAAAAATTTCCTAATAAAAAAATTGGTTATTTCAGTTTTTTCAATTTTTCACAAATACTATTACTATATACACAAATACTTTTCACAAATAATCAACATTTTTTGTATTGAAAGTACATAATTTTTGCACTTTGGAACGAAACCTTCTCTTTTGAATGAGTTTCGAACTTCAAGTCACGCGGTTTCCAGTTACACCGAATGACATCTAAAAGTGTGCACTAATTCTGAGTCTCGACTTACGCGATTTCGAGATAGGCGGAACCAATTAACCGCGTATCTCTAGGGACACCTGTTTTTTTCCAGCGCTTTTTCTCGTTATTACTCGTTCCTAAGTTATAATTCTATGTATGTTAAGAGAAAATAATTTTAACTATATTTTGAAAAAATTAATTTGATTGAACTTTAAACGCGATTACCACAAATCAATGTTTTTAAAACAGGCTGTAGTGGTGGCCGAAATATTTCCAAAAGTATTAGACTGATCGATTCCAAATACTGGATGATAATTTGTTTTGATAATGAGCAGGGCCTAAACGAAGGATTTTTAGTTCCGTTGAGTTTTTTAATAACCGTAAAACAAAAGTTGGTTCTTCTTCAAAACTTCAAAAACCTGATTTTTCAGTTTGTTGTCATTTTCAAAAAAAAAAATGTCTCAAAACCAAAAAATGTCTTGGATTGGATTTCAGATAAGAGGATGGGAAGATATCGTAGCCATCGCAAGTGTTCTCGAAAAAAATGCATTCTACGAGAAGTGTTGTATGTCCCTCATTATTCAATATACTTTTCGATAATATATTTCAATTCATAATAAATATTTATTTGAACGACAAAAAAAATATTGAAAATTACGTGTTTTTCTCAATCCCAACTAGACGCAACCCCTTAAAGTACCGAAATAAAAAAAAAATGCAATACTAAAATAAGATCTTTTGAGAGTCACACTTTTGAAAAATTTTACAACGAGTATGACGGTGTATAGTTTAACATAATTTTACGTATCTTCTGAGTGTAATTAATGTTACTACAACATTTTTGATATGAAAATGGTTTAACAAAAAAATGCATGCGCCCAAAGATTGTATCTTTACTACATATATAGAGAAAATAACACCATTGACTGTTGCGGGGGTTAATCTTGCTGACATTTGAAAAATGATAAGTCACAAAGTGACAAATTTCGATTAATCAATAATATAGAGATGAGAAATCCTCGCTGGTTTTCAAAGCGAATATGTAAATTTACTCATATGTACGGGAATAACCCCTTTAGTACAAGAGAAGGAGAGGTATACAGACTACTTTTTACAAGGGGAGAAATTTTATTCAAACTCGATGCATAAGAGGCTATAAGTTTTGAATTAAAAATCGTGATATTTTGTAAAAATTAAGATATCACAAATAATCGCAAATTTAGGAAAGTTTTAATATTCAAAAATTGAATGAAAATCTTAGAGATTAGCAAAGCTACTCGTATAATTAAAGTCAATTGTTCAAGAGGAAAACAGTTTTTAGACAAATTTCCTGAGATATCGAAAAATTTGCTGAAAAGTGAAAAATTAATTCTTTACTTCATATACCCGCCAAAGTTTTGAACCATGGAACATCCATGGAACATCCACGGATCATTCGAAAATGTTATCAAATTTCAACAATTCGGTAAGAAAAAAAACCCCATCTAACACTGATAATATACGAGAATATGACATTTTAGTTATAAAATTTTATTTTTAACTTTTGAAACGTTATTCTACAAGTATATCATACAAACTGATCGCAACCGTTTAAAAAGAAAAATCCAACTCTTAAGCAAATAATATACCGTCCGCTTAGATATTATAGTCATCGGACGCCTAGTTTAATGTTTGATTAAAAATTATTATTATTATTCAATATTTATTTTAAAAAAATTTAAGTAAAGATCACCTCCATCTACCGAATAGTTTAATTTGTGAATAATGTAAAATCTCGTACACTCCGGTATATATGTACAATACAATAGCATCAACTTTAAGTATTCACTCTCATTTATAGATATTTGCTTTTAAATAACAGATTTCCAAGGTTAGTACCATGTCTGTTAAATACAGTTTATGAATAAAAATTTCCAAATTAATTATTATTTATTAAAAGTATTTAAACTTTTTAAAAAATTACTCGCGAAATTTATAGATTCTTCTTTATTTTTAATTTTTTGTTCATTGCTATTTATAAATAAATTGGTCAAATAATGTTTGGTTATAATAAAAATGTGGATGATGTACCTATAAGATATTTGGTTTTTTTTTCGTAACTTGTCATCAACATCTTTTATCTTTTATGTTATATCTCGTTTTTTATATCAACAGTTAACTATAAGGAAGTTATATTTAATTTGGGGAATTTTTCAATGAATAGTCTCAATATTAAAGTTGTTATATTGGTTTTAATTTAGTTTTTTTAAACAAAGAGATTCAAAAAATAAGGTAAAGTAAGGTTTCTGATAAATGCGAAAATGTCAATAAATTTATTTATTATGGCAGGAATTTAGCAAGGAAAACCCAATTCGATTTTAATTATTTAATTTCGATTTAAGCTTCTTCATAATGATTAGTTCTTAAGAGGGATAAGAGAGTACGTCATTCGCTGGAAAGAAAACACTTAGTCTTTATTGGTTTTTATTTTTCATTTATATTAAATTTATAACGAATAATAAAATAGTAACATATGTAGGTACTATATAGAACTTCTGATCTGGGTTCATCCGATCATTCTTGCATAACTTCATGAGTTTCTTGATACCGTCCCAATGATGAGATGAAAGTTGAGAAAATGTACATAGCAATCATCTAATCAAATAACAAAAGTTCAAGTTCACAGAAAAACGTGCTATTCTTTGTATTCAATTTTCATAAAAATGGGTTAGTCCTAGTTAAAAGGGTTCCACCAATGTAAGTAACATTATAAAAATGTATAAAAGTATAAATAAGTAATAATTATGTTTAACATATTGTTTGTAAAATCTTATATAAGTTTTAATTCAATTCAACTCCATTTAAAATAAACTCCATAAAGTTCTTAACCAGTCTAAATACAAACTTTTAAATATCTCTTACTTCTTTTATCTCAGACTATATTTCTATTATATTGCTAGAACTATTGAGAAAAACCAACTGAATCCTGTAGATATCATGTTATTGTTGAATAAACAATTTACCAAATAACATACATATGAAGACAAGAAATCTCACAAAATTTCGAAAATTAAGCTAATATCGCCATTTACTAGAAAAATGTCTATATTTTATTATAATTACATCTCCTCGGAAAAACCATACCATGGCACAGTCAGCTAATAGTCGCTTTTAAAAACAAGCTACAAACAAAAAATACGATGTAAAAACAGGGAACACCAAAACTTTAAAATCGATTTTTCTCGTAATTGTTTTTTTGTGACATTCCTTGTTTTTCCCCTGTTGCCTTGATATATGTACAAAGATTTTTAAAATAATCGCAAAAACTTCTCTCTCGAAATCATCTCATCATTCTAAAGTTCTTCCTCCATTTCTTTCAATTTGAACAAAATAAATTAAGAAGGTTTATTATATCATACAATAATGACTAGAATTAATCTAATTACAATATATAATATTATATGCCAACTGGCCTAAACAACAGACCAGATACCCTACATATCGTCTGATTCAGTCTGATTTAAGCTAACAAGACCGATATAATTCAAAAGAATTACACTGAAAATTGAACATAACAAGAATAGTTTCCCTAAAAACAAGATAACTTAAAAATTGTCTCCAACTCATCTAAAAAAATGTATAATAGAACACCCTTTTTAAAGGAAATGTTTAAAATTTTGTGTCCCTCAATAATTAATTAAAAATAGTCTATAATGTATTTTACATCCAAGTAAAATCCTCAGTGACTATTGAAAAGACGTACAATCCAAATATATCCCTTTTTCTTATAAATAAGGTGAACCAAATCATTTAGTATATCCAAAAAAGAATAAAAAATTAAATGAAATTTGGATTATTGAAAATGATGGAAAAAGTCCAAAATGTATTTCCTTAATTCTTGAATACCGGATCAGTATATAATATTCCTTATCAACAATGGCTATGTTTTGTTATTAGCTCGATGGCGTGGAGTCGAACTGTCAGATAAAAATCCTATTTTAAATTTTGGAGTGGCGTAGCAACTCTACTCCAGCATTTGTAGCTGTTTTTTATTACCACACTCTGATATTGTTTATTCTATCGTACTATTGTACGATTTTCTACTCCAAATAAAATGAAAAAGCAGACGGAGCTATTTGTGTGGTTTAATAAAAATAAAGAACAACAAAAATTATTAAATGCTCTGTAATCTATTTTATATCTAAACTATATCTATTTTACTTTTAAATGTTTGCTGGTTATAAAAATTGGATTTTGTTTTTAAATTTTTCAATATAATTTTGACTGCTCTACTCCATGAATAAACGGACACCCGCGAAGTAAATTTACAACAAATCGAGAATATTTACTTCATTCCAGTGGGCATAGAGCAAGAAAAAAGAGAATATTTACTCTACGCTGCACCATCGAGCGAAAGAAAAATAATGCCAATAAAATAACGGAAGAGTTTGATTTCCAAAGGCCAGAAAAGGTGGAATAGACCTTCGCCGTATTTATATTATGATACTTTATAAGTTATCATAAAGCTGTTAAATTTTTTAAATCCGTTCATTAATTACACATATAGTAACGTAATCGAAATTACAAAATACTTTAACAAAATCCGATAGTAATAAAGATGATAACATGTAAACTAAGCATATATATATATTGTATATAATATAAAGTAATATAATCGATAACTTTAATAATTTATAAAACTGAGATTACCTTCACAAGTATGCTCATTTTTTTTAATTATTTAACAGAAATTTTACACCATTCGATTCTCAGTTCTTATAAATACAAATAAGAAAGGAAAAAATTTTGAAAATATTGCCGAAGGGATCAATAATTATTATTATGGATTGCATTATGGTGCGCCAAACCGAAAAGCCATAATCATAAATCATTCTCTTTAACTTCTTTTTATTACCCGTAATTTTCGAACATTACTTTCAATTAATTATATTTCATTTCTTATATTTTTTATTTTTTATTTATCATCACGGTAAATTGCGCGATTACTCATTTTAAATATAATACAATATAATAAAAATTGCCTGTATGAAATAGCAATTAAAATTATAAAAGAAAATAATCACCATCACGCGATTACTAATTAACAAGGAGTAATTGTTCTCTTTATAATAAATCTTCAATCCATCTTCTACCCAGAACAATTACTTACGATTAAATATTTCTTCTTTTAAATTTATGATAATTTAATTTATTTCCTATCTCATATCTACCAAGTACGTAATATTATGCATATAAATATAGATCTCTTTTAAATTATTCATCAAAGATTAAAGATTATAAACAAAAATCCCCTTCTAGGAAGAATATTACTCGGCACGGTATTTTATTGATGGGTATATCTTATTATTTTACTACGCTTCACGATGACCAAGGATTTTAGTTATAATTTATTTCTAACCACATCCTTATTATTGTTATTAAAGAAAGATTTCTGTATTCCAGCACGTAGTCGGATAGTATTAAAAAAATCACGTCTCAAAATATATCGATTAATTACAAAGAAACAACATTTAGTTTATTTACAAATTATTAATTAAGTTAGTTAAATATATTAAAGATGATCTACAATACTTTTAAAATCAATAAAAAAAATAAATTCAATGAATGAAATAGGTAAATATTTACTAACAGTTAATTAATATATATGAATCATTATTAACTTAACTTATTTAAAAAATACAATTGTAATTAGAGTAGGATATTTTATATATAATTGTAATTTAAAAGGGCTAACAAATACTTTTTTCGATAATTAAATAATTAAAAAATTTCATTTGCAGTGCATTTAATTTTATAAATGATTTATTGGTTCAATTTCGGTTCCCGAGAGAATATATGTATATATTTTTGATTAACGTTTATAATATAGATTTTCTTTAATTTTTTGTATCCCCATTTGAGAGTATATTACCGGGTAATATGAAGACTTTTAAATCTCTTAATTTATCTCAAACGCTGCCAGTATTATGTTGAATACTACACAGCAATTTCGAATATGATAAATTTCGTATAGTTCCGTAAAAATACTAGAGGTTTATATGTTTGTTTTATATGGGTACTGCACAATTTTTGACTGGTAATGAGAAACTTTGCTTTTGTTAATATAAAGTTAACTAACCTTTCCGACTTCTATATCTTCGTTATATTCGTGCATACTTTAAATTGATATTTAAACGGGTAGCTGGGAAGCCAGCTCAGTTTAATGTAAAGATCAAGCCGATTTAGAGCTCAGTCTTATAATTATAATTAATTATATTGTACTCTTTTATGTACTAGCCTTTAATACTTTTTAATAACTTGACTTTTAGACTCTAATAATATATTCCTTCCTTTCTTACGACTCATATTTCTAAAAAAAAATTGTGAAAACCCGGGAATACAACTTATTCTTGGATCATCATTATTTTAAAAAAATATTAGCTAAATCGATATACTATCTGGTCTCTGATGTGATCTTTCTAAACTTGCTCGCAATCTAGTCCATTATGATGTATTTAAGGTTGTTAGTCGCAAACTAAATATTTTAATCAATAAGGTAATAAATGTTTGATAAACTGCATAGCTACTGTTTATATGATCTACCAATCATTAACATTTATTAACGATCTCAAAATAATTGGTAATTAATAACACTACCATACAAATTTTCAAAAACTTTCACCACAGCGAATGGTGATAACATTTTCTGTAGTGAAATTTTCCGTAGAATCCGAATCCTATAAATGCTATGAAAATGCTATAGTTTCGTAAATTATAACTTTTCTATAGATATATATGTATATGCTTAAAAATTTCGTAATGAAATTCTCTTTAAGGTAGGAGGGCTAACTTTTTTTCACAAATATAAAATATTTTCAGATTAGGCTTCAAAGTTGAAATTTGTTTTAAAAAAACGAAAAAGTTAATTTTTTTGACCTATTTTCGATCATAATACCCATATCACTGATACTATTGGCATCACGTATTATAACTTAAAATTTTCGTCTGACTCTTCTCTACAACATTCAATAATTTGAACTGATTCAATCAAAAGTGCATTTTTTTAAATTTGCCATTTATATCGAAAATTGGGGCTAATCGAAAAAACCCATTAAGATATTCGGATTCTATGGCAAATTTTACTATAGGAAATCTGCCATACTTACACAAAGCATTGTAAGGTCACTTACTATGTTTTGTAAAAGTATTCATTTTCTTCGCTCAAATTATGTTTCCTTTTAGGAACTGAAATCCTTTTTTCTATGTTGTATAGTTGCGGAGAAAAATGCATGTTAATTTCTAGTATGTGCATAAGACGACGGCATAAAGAAATACAAAAACATTAGTTTTCTCAAATAAATGAAAATGCACATACTTTGTTTTATGTAAGTGCGGTAGAAATGTTATGGCCATTCGTTGTGGAAAATCTTGTTTAGTAGTGTTATATACAGCTAGTTAATTTTATAGCTATAATAAAGAAATTTACAGTCTGTATAATTGCATAACTCAGAGCCGAGACAAAAGGTTTGATCATTAGAGCTCAGAAAATGTACTGGTCTATTACTTTGTTACAAAATCTTATTTGATTGCTGGCATACTTAACATACATATATAATACCTATTACTTAATTTAATTTCAAACTAATTGTTAACCCTTTTTTCGGATAACGTTTATGCTTAGAAAATCGTCAGGCTATGAAATGATCTGATGTAAAGGATGTAAGCTGAAGATTCGAGTCGGTAGGTCACGAATGATGAAATTTTGGTATAATGCAATTTAAATTACATATTCTATTATACCATATTTCGCTATAACAATTACTACTTCAATCCATATACATTTGATTAGCATTTCTTATAGAAATTAATTATTTTCCGTATTTTCTTTCAAAAATTACGAATATAGAAAACTTATTAATGCTGTATTCTTTTTTCATGAATGCTCTAATTACCTTATGTTGCGGAATAAGATTATCTTTAGGAGTTCGTAAATATTTAGTACATATATTATTAGCTGTACAACGGTTTCCGCCGTTTTTTTCTCTCCAAAATTCTAGGCTTTATTGTAAAAAAATTGTTACATATTTATGATTCATTCATGTTACACTCTCCCATCTTTCTGGCAGCGCACGGATTCCGAGTCGGAGAACTTTTGATCTTTAGACGCGATCCACGAATCAATCCAATCTTTGACTTGTTCATAAGAACGGAAGTGCTGGTCAGCCCGGCCGTATGCCATCGATCGAGACAAGTGGTAGTCGGAAGGTGCAACGTCGGGAGAATACGGCGGGTTGGGCAAGACCTCCAATTACAGCATTTCCGGTTTGTTTTGGCCGGTTTTGCAATATTACTTTATAGTGTCTTTATTATAGTGTATTGCGGCCGTTTTTCCTTCAATGCTAGGCTGAAGCCCACCAATTATAATCGATAGTTTCATTAATAATTATTAACCGACATTAAATTTATATATGGGGTAGTAATTTATAGTTGGGGCGCACGTATAAGGGTACTTGTTACCTGAAGTACTTACCTCTACTTTGGCCCAGACGACAACGTCGTAGTTTTTGGAAAGAAGATGTTAGGGGTTCGATCCTTCGGGTCGACAAATTATTATATTAACAATTAATTCTTTGGGTTCGCCTCAGTTGTCGAATCCTAGCCGCGCGATATCGGATGGTACGTACAAATTGAAAACCAGTGGCGGCCCCACGTACTACGCATTAGTATAGTACGGAAAGCTTCTGTAGATGGGAGTAGGCAAAAAACATATACACCTGTTGTCGATTAACTTAAAATCGTCAATGCTAACAGGTTAAGATCAAACGACTAATATAACCTTCATTTAAATAAGGGTATTATCGAATTGCTAACAACTAATATCATAGAAATTAGCCAAAGAGAAAAACGAGTTGTGAAACCTTCAGAAAATGAAATTGGAATTGATACACCTGTGTAGCAAATCATAAATCATCATAAGCATAAACATAAAATGAATTATTAATATTTAAAAATATTATAAGAGATAATGTGTTTTGATTGTACGTATGTTGTGAATTAAATTTATGTTAAAATATGTTACAATAAATATGTTACAATATTTTACAGGTTAGTTAGTGAGGTATAGTATTTGTATTAACGAATATGGGTTTAATTGAGAATTTATGTTGGTATAACTCACTGTAATTTAATATTATTCTCTTCGTTAATATTTTAATTGGTTTTAACAATCTACAATATTTTTAAAAGATTAAAATTAATCTTAGCTTTATACGAAACCTAAATAAATATGTTGCTAATTATCTAATTTAAATATTAACAATATTTCCAAACAAATCATGTTTACTGAATAATTGGAGGCTGAGACCATCGAAAATCTAATTATATTCATAAAAAAATATAAATTTTATTGCCCGAATTATTAGTTCAGTAAGTATATGGGTAGTTACAATTAATTTGTTATGCTATTTATGTGCACATTTTTAACATTTTTAATTCATTTATGCATAAATAACGTATTATTGAATGGTATACGTATAGGTATAGTATAAAGTTATATGTGCAGTGTAGACATAAATACGTCTGTTGCGAAAACACATAGAAAAATAATAATTCTTTTTGATTTTATTTATAAGGAAAAAAAGCATTGGAAAATCACCAGACCATATCTAAATTGCTATTAAAATATAACGTTAGATAAACGCTTTTGGAATTTTTAAAAATAAAACAATGAACCCATATAAAAGTATCATTAATTGGTAGGTAAATACAAATAGTAGGGGAGAGTCTCCGGTTAATGGACGGCACTAGTTAATGGACACCTACTTTTCTTAATGTTAATGCACTGATTATTCCA
>JANTOP010041735.1:0-10584 GCA_027564815.1 Symmerus nobilis | reverse complement strand
TTGTCAATTTTTGATTTTTTTTTCGACCGAGGGTCATTGTACGGACAATATCTTCTAGTTTAACGAGAATTTTTTTTTTTTAGGTTTCATCCACGGAGAAGGCCGGAATCACTGCAGCAGTGGAGGACCTTTTTTTTAGCGCCGTCGGAGATCGCGTGTGACTCGAAAAATATTAAATTTTTTTCTTCAAAAATTTCACTGTGTATTCTTAAAATATGTATAAATATACCCTTAAAATTTTAAAACAATTGATACATTAGTTTTTTTTTTAAATTCCCAAAAATCTCCTTTTTTTAGGCTGTCACACCAGTTGTGCCCCTTAAATAATTTGGAATCGAATTTTTATCGGATTCATTAAATTTAAATGAAATATGGAATTTTGGCAGAAAGCTTATTCAAGTTATTAAAAGCACAACTAAATATTTAAGTTTCGAATTTAATTTTTAACGTTTGAAAATCTATTTTTTATCCAAATGCGATCCCTTAACAAAATTTCAAATATTCCCAAAAAAAATGGTTCAAAAATTTCGAAAGCTCATTGGAAGTTATTAAATAAAATAATTTGAGTTAAAAATTTGCAGCAATAAAAATTGGTTACAATTTTGTTGATATTTCAGGTGTGCTCTGCACCTTCTCCACATTAGACTCCACGCCACTGAAGTGGAGTTACATATACTGTAGACTCGGTTCTACAGAATTTTGCATAAATCAAATAACCAATAACAATAAAATTAAAAACATAAATGATTAGGTTGTCCTATAGAGTATTTATAATTAGCGTCAGGTCAATTGCAATTTTTGTCTTTTTTTAATATGTATTACACTCTCTTTTCAGAACTCAAGTGGGTAACTTGAAATTATCAAATAGGTCACTCGGTGACCCGCGGGTCATAGGTCACCATCCCTTGGTTTATACTTTATTTATTTGTGGAATTTACTGTGCATTTGGCACCGATATTGAATCTATGGATAAAATTTTTACGGATCCTCCAGAGAAAAGACGTCAATAAATGATTTGTAGGGAACCCTATCAGTCTTTCCAAGCTTTTAGGCATTTAAAAAAAACTGTATTTGTAATTAGCTGATAATTTCAAGAATTACAATTATTAGACTTTATTGATGATATTTTAATTGCACCTAAATTAATAGTAAGCTCTAATGCCTTTTATTTAATCTACAAGTATTTCTGTAAATAATATACAATTTTACTGTTTTAAGCTTATGTTAGGAATTGAATCAAATTTGCGTACCTGATTTCAAATCTTAGTCATTTTTATTACATCTTTATAGAACTTTAGTAGCTTCTAGTAATTTCTGGGTCGAAATAGCTCCTTCTATCAGGCATTGGGTATATGTCCCAATAATTCTCTACCACCTTGAATAAAATGTAGTCTTTTTTTTTTAAAGAGTAAAATTATATCGATTTTCTTGATGTCCTTAATAAATTATAATCAACGAGGACTACTATTTCTCTGGATTAAAGTTTGAAAAAATTTGAATTTTTACTATAAATATTGAAAAGGTTTCGGATATGAATGACTGAACGACACTTTTCAATTATAAATTCATTTATTGATTTTCAGTGTGAGTATAATTTCCTCAGAAGGATAATATATTGACAACCCTTTTATGTATTGTATCAAATTTGCGCATCAACCAATTTATATTTTATTTGCATACAGAAAAAGATTTTTGAACGGCAAACCAAATTCAATGTGATAAAGTTCATAAAAATGTAAGCGTAATTTTTCTTTGACATATCCCTTCATAATTCGACAAGGAAAATGGTATAAGAAGCGTTTGGTATGGGATGTGGCACAAGAAGAAAATCAAATATAATCAATTTTTTCTTCCCATCGAAAAGGGATAATCCTATGACAAATTTCTTTTATAATTTTTTCCTTCAACTAAAATTCATCCTGAATAACCCTAGTACAATTTTTTTTTAATTTCCTAAAGGTATAATAATATACTTAAAGCTCATCATACATCTTATATAATTAAAATTTATGATTGACAACCCAATCGGTATATTAACTTAATTTTCTAACTTTTTCTTGTTATAAGAAAACATGAACTCTCGATCATGAGAAGGTATTTTAAACTTTTTAATAAAAAAAAAAAAACTTACGAGCCAATCATTAACAGAAATTTCTAATCAAAGAAAAATTTTTTTTTCGTTTTTGATTAGAAATTTTTCCGATTAGAAAATTTCTGAAGAATATTTTCGATTAAAATTTTCATTATATTGGAAATTTTTGTGGTATTAACCAATGGGAAAAAAAACTTTCTCTTCTAATATTGGTTCAATAAAAACCATCATTTTGCCCTCCCGTATCACCTCATAACGATAACAATAATTTTTCCCCATACGGTTGTATATATAACGAAAAACACATTAAAAGTTATTTATATTATTGGTCGGGATGGAAAATTTTCCTTTTGGATGTACCATTAAAAACCATATAATGAAATTTATTAATATTCGAATCCTCTTAATTTTGCCCTTTTTTGTGCCTTTTTCCTAATATAAATTTATATGTAATATATAAATCTGTATTATTATATATTTTCTGGGAGAGATATTATTGGAAAGTATTTATATTGAAAAAGTAAATATTTCTGTGTATATATATATAGCGGAATGGAAATAAAAAGAAAACCCGCAGCATTTCAATGGGATTCAAACGGGCGCAAAAATGCCAAAGTATGGAAAATGAAACATTTTCTCCATCGCAATAAAATAGTTTCGTCAGGAAAATGAAAATAAAAAAAAAGAAATAATATGAATTACAGGAAGTCCGATTGGAACGATTTTATTGGTATTTCTGGTCTGAATTACTCATTTACAGTATTATCTCTTATCGATGGCCATCTGTCTTCAATGGTATGTAACATGAAGACAAATATTTAATAAATTAAACAATAAATAGGGAAACTTCTCTTGGGAGTCATCGTTTCTCCCCACCTTTTGAACGGAATCTATAGAATATTTATATAACTGAAACCCCACCCGTTTTCTATACTTTGTTTGAACTCTTGGTTCTTTTCACAACGGTAAGACATTCCTATTCGCCGTTTGGTATGATATGATCGACGATTGATGGGGATGGGGTTATATTCCATTCCCTTAACAGAGAGAATATAAAAACTCAATAAAATAATAATAATAAAGAAATAACTAGCTGATAGTTAGAGGAGCATCCGGCCAACAGGAGCATCCAAAAATTTCTTATCGAATCTATATATAACTGTACGTCCATATCATATCAATGTAGCACATCTTTTCTGCTCTTCCCTATTTACATCCGGTTACTTTATTTTCTCTCTGTACATACAAAAACGGAAGTAATATATACAAATTATGTTCCTTTATATTTAGAGATATCTTTCTTATTCAAGCAAGTATACGAATACGGGACTAAGTTCATTTCATATAGTTACAATGTTATGAACTAAGATACATTACTTTGTTAAGATATTGGAAAGAAATTTATTATTACATTGAAACTTTCGCACATCCGTTTCATATATTTAGGTATGCAGACATCCTTTATCTAAAGTGGGTATAAGGATATTAATAGGTATGTAGGATATATAAGATAATCAAACAAATTAAACTCGAATGATGAAAAATTAATCTACAAATAGATGGTATTAGGGTTGCTAGATTTCTATTCTATTCCCATTAACTAAATTTCTAAACACAAAAATAAATAGATTTAGAAATATGGGTAAATGATTAAATAAGTTTATCAAATGATTTTCTTAATCTTTAATTTTTAAGAGCCTGTCGAGGAGGTAAATTATAATTCATATTTATATAAGAAAACGGAAAGGTTTAAGGCTTCTATTTTTCATACCGTAATTTTCAGAAAATTGCAAATCTAATCAATACAAAAATGCTCCTTTTTCAACCTAATCAAAATGAAGGATACATATATACATCGAAGGATTTCATACATCGAATAATTATTTGTTTATAACTCCGTCAGGATAATTGCGATATGATTGTATTTTTGTGGTTCTCCCTCTTTTTTGGAATACATTTTACTCGGACAAATTTGGAGAATTCGAAGGGAAATTTAGAAATAATTAACAAAATAAGATCGTAAAATCTTGGGAACTTGGAAAATCTTGGAACAATATCGTTAAATTTTATAAATAAGTAGGCAGAAAAGAAAAAGAATACCTGGAGAGCAATGTCGAGAGGTATAATCGTAGAAAGGTATGATAAATCGAAGATTTTTGAGACAAAGTCATAAAAAAGGTTAAAGTTTTTAAAAGAGTTTTAAATTTAGTAAATATCCGGAAAAGGTCGACAGAGATTAGAAAAATGGAGAAAGTATAGAAAATCGAGCAAAAAATGCTGAAAAAAATTCGGGAAATTAGAAAATATTAAGAAAAATCTTATTTTGCCGACTTTCCATAAACTTCTCTACATTTTCTAAATTTTCCCGATTTCTACGACTCATTATTAAATATATTGAATAATTTCGGAGATTTTTCTTTACTCTTTAAATTAACCCGAATTTTTTCATGATTTTCTGACTTTCTTGACCAGCTTCCCGACATTTTCCTAAATTGCCCCGACTTTTTTAGAATTTTCCCGACATTGTTTAATTTTTCTCGACATTTAAGCATTTTTCTCAATTTTCGAAGTGTTCTCAATCAATTTTTCTAACGTTTTACCAGATTGTATATTTGCCTTCTCTGGATTTTCTGAAGAAAATGCGAAAAAATGTCAGAAAGTGTAACGATTAAAGTGAAAAAAAAAAACAGAAATAAATCGGATGTATATCCCGAAAATCCCGGGAAATTTAAAGCTGAGAAAACTTAAAGATATATTTTGGGAAAGTGGGAAATATCGGGTAAAAGTAGAACAATTTCGGTATAGGTCAGTAAAAATACGAGAGAATAAATTTGGAAAATTTCGGCTTGTTCTCTAACCAGCAGTTTATTAGCAGTTTTAAAGCCTTAAAAGTTCAATTAAACCCACCAATTGAACTCCTAGACTGCTAGAGCAATAGAAATTTGAATAGAATATAATAAAAGACATAAAGGATTGCTACTAAATGAGCTATTTTTACGTGAGTACTCATTTAAGAATTACGTATTTTTAATAATAAATTTCTCATTCTTGATTTTGAGAGATTCTTTCTAAAAATTTTGCTAAACAAATTTTGAAAATTAAACTTTATTTTGCAAATCTCAAATTAGGAAATCATTTTCAATGTCTAACATCCGAATTGTAAGTATCGAGGACTTTTTTAAAAGAAATCAATTAATTTTAATTTTAGGATTAATTGATTCTGTTGGATAATGCCACCCCAAGTATCGATTGGAGCAATTATTAGCAAATCGGCAAATCGTGCAAATATTGGATGATCATCGTGTTATTAATGGTGTTAAAGGGCTATTAAATTGGAAACAAAATTCTTTTGAATTTAAGTATAATCGAATTTTATTGATCAAATTTAAACAGATATTTATTTCCTATAAAAATAACATTTATTAATAAAATAATATTTTAAATAAAAAATTAAATATTTTGAATGGTTGATTGAAATGTCTCCCCCTCATCCCATATCATAGGGATTTATTTGGACGGCGATTGGTAGCATTTCAGAAAATCTGTCATAATTTCCTGGAAAATGAAATATTTAGAAATTTCATTATGTATTTAATTAGACGATGAACTTACCTATCGAGTGATATACTCATATATTGGGGTATCTTCTCACAGATTTAATTTTTAAAAAGACAGCAAAGTAGCGTGTACTTTCTGACATTCATTCTTTGGGAGAAATAGATCTTCTGAAAGTATAACTGGAACTATATAAAAAAAATTATTATCATCTTTGAGACTTCGTCTTTGCGGAACGGTGTGAAATATCTCAATCTTATACAAGAAGTTTAAAGATCCGTCCATTCTATCTCCGAAAAAATTTATTTGAAGCAGATTCCATACGAATCCTCTCAGTCGACCCTCTTACATTTCAACTAAAGTTTATATTCTGGACTGTAAAAGCTAAATCGGAAGCCATGGAGAGAATATTATCATAGGTCGGATGGTTAAGTTATTTTTCTACGGATCACGTCTAGTTCCTAATATTATTTGTTGAATAAATATTAAAGACCATTTCCCTCATTTCTTTCCGTAATAAACCTCACCTTTGAAAATATGAACAAGACGATGGGGAAAAAAATCTTAAAAGAAAATATATATGAAAAGAAAGAAATTATTGGAAAAACTTAATTTGAATTTTAAATTGGAAGGCAGAGATTTATTGAGTAATATTACAGTAAATGAAAGATGTGCAGTCTTTCCATTCATCCATTACGATTAAATTAAAAGAAATTTATGAAGAAAAAAATGTTTTTAAATCCAGGCCCAGATTTATTGAACAAATTTTTTAGAATTCGGACTAAGTTAGAAAATTTTTAAAAGATACGATACTGTAACTATTTATCGAATTACCTACCATATAGTTACCTAGTTAAGATAATTTTTAATACGATTTCATGCGATTTTTTTTCGCCTTCGATAGATAAGATTATTAAAATTAAATCGTTCTAGCTGATAGGAACGATATGAACCAATGAACTATATCGTTCATCTCATACCATAAATAGAAAACTAACAGTAAAGACTTCAATTCTTACATTATCTCAAGTCAATATTCTTTGCTTCAAAATGGAAATGTACTATATACGTTTTATTCAATTTATTTTGCTAATTTAATTGAATTTTGGATGGGAAAAATATATTTTTTTCCCCGGGAAATTTTTTTTATCGATAAAAACGATTTTTATAATAATGCTAGGGAAAGAAACACACGTGTGGCATATAGACACATTTTTCGTGTAGGTCCCCTTGGCAATATGTATTGAGAATATAGGAATAACCCATCATAATAATCAATATTTCATTTCCGTTTTCAATTTTCACTAAATTATTTTCATTTCATACCTCTGTCACCTCTTCAAATACACCAACCAGTGTATATTGGTTTAGGTTAAGGTTTTATTCCCAGGGACTACATAGAGCCATTTTTTTTTTCCTGTAATTTTTCTCATTTTGTATTCGATTATTCTTCGCCAAATAAAATATGGAGCAGAAGATAAGAACGGAACGGAATAGAAAAATGAGGCATCATTCTTTGTATCTTCAATTCATCTTGTGACATACATTTTGTATGCGGATGGAAAAATTTATAAAAAAAATCGGAATTCATGGGAATTGAATTTATTCATTTTCTGCTCCAAAAATTAACTAGAAAAATCATTGAAATTAAATAAATTTAAAGTTTATTTATTTAGAGAGTATTGAATTTTTTTAACAAAGTAGGTACTTTCAACTTTTCAATAATTTCTCTATTCAAATGTAATGTTACTTACTCAGAAAAAAATGGTGAGAGATTTCTTTAAAAATGTCTCCATATAAGATTAGCCTTACCTGCCAAACCCCTAACATAAATATAAGATTATAAATTTGCTCATTCATTTTTATCCTTATATCGTTTTAGTGTCCTCTGTACGCAAATTTTAATATTTTATTCATAAAGTAGGAAAAAAATGTCAATTTTTCAAGAACACTATGACTTTTATCCCAACATAGTTTGTTGAGTATAATAACTGTATGTATTCGGATAGGTGGAAAGGAGTCTATTCTATTGAGGGCGTTAAAATTGTTACGATAGCCGTGTCAAGGATATGGCAAAAAGATTATGCTAATATTAGGAAGAAAATGAAAAATATTTCTATCATGTATAGGTTTAGCGAAAGGTAACAGTAGTTAGTTTGCTCATAATTTATCATCATTTCTATGAACAATTTTCCTCGAATAAACTTAATATATAGAAAGGATATCTCTTCGAATAAATATTTCAATGTTCCATTCGGAAAAAATTCTCTTATTCAATTCAATAGAATAATTCAGTTATATTATGAAGATACTAATTAAGTAGTAGTATTACATACAATATCCTACGATAAATATAATAATCTATTTTCTAATAGAAAGGATGAATCTTAACATTAATAACATGCATATTCCAAAACAATAATTCCATATAGTTCTAGTTGCTAATTTCCATCTTTAATTAACCAGAATCGATAGAATTTCAAATTGAATGAGATTTTTTACTCTGATTTGAATTGAACATCCTGCTATATATGGTTTCAAGACCTCTATTCATCCTTCCTTCCGATTCACCCATTACAACACAATAATTTTGTATTATGTATTATACCTGGGGTATATATTAGATATCGAATGGAAGAATTTTCGTTTGACCAAATTACATTTGCGGTTTTTCCTATATAATATTATATTAATGACAGACTCTTCGAATGTCGGACCAAAATGTATAGTGGCTACACCCAGTTTAGTCCAGTTCCGAACATAAAATGACAACATAAATTATTACTCAAAATTTTCCCTATTGTTTCCCATCCTTTCAATACCAATTTTCATGTGTGTAATTATTATTGTTAGAATATTTGGTCTGAAATTTGGATTGACCCCGAAAAAGTCGGGTACAAAATTATATAATGATAATCATATTCAAGGATAATCAAACCTCAAACCTATTCGTACATTAAAGTGCATCTAGGATGCAATATATATATGTATATTTTGTACCCACAAAAACAGATCACAAAATGGTGTTTAAGGCATAATAATTGTAGGTGGCCTATACTCATTTTGTGGTTTCTCACAAAAACCGGAAATGAAACTGTTTTATCAATGGGATACATATATTCTACAGGACACTATTCGGATACATAAATGTACCGAAACAAGGGTATGGCTACGATATGGATGTAATATAGTGTTGAATGTATTAAACATTCAACACATTTAATTATTAAAATTTATTACACAATTTATTTGCAATCATAAGCCATTCAAATTGTATCATGTTCAAGGTACCAACATGGAAGAAAAGAAATTTATTGTTAGATAAATCGAAGGATGTGTGATAGATGCTTGAAAATTCGGTCCAAGCTTTCCATTCCATAATTTATATTTAAGTATTTATTAGAGGAAAGTGTCTCTTATAAATTATATTATAAATTAAGTGTCTTCAATATTGATACTTATAGATCTGGAGGGAAAATATAATAATCTAACTGTACTTAGGAAAATTAACCACTTTTCATCGGATGTAACAGGAACGTTCAGATATGAAAGATATACGGGGAAGTACCTTTTAAATCATATTAATACGAATTTTGCAATAATTAAGAAAGGACGGTTTTTCATGGACTTATGATGCGGAAAATCTTTGATAGCCTTTGCTACTTATAGCACTATTCGTCTATAGAGGTGATATTTTGCAGTATCTTTAAACATTGTAGAGATCCACGGTATTAAAACATTTACAGTCGCGATCTTAAGCTTTGTAGAAATCAATAACATTTTTAATTCTTGAGGGGATTGTGAATACAAATTTTGAGAAGGACTTTCATAAAAATTACCAAATTTAATCAAATTTACCAAATTTCTTATAATTTAAGATTTTTTAAAAATTTTTCCGATTTTCATAAAATTTTGAATTTAGTAAAATTTCCCCAAAATTCTTGATATTTTCTAAATTTCTTATAATCTGATTTTGGATGAACAATCGGGTGTTTGAAAATAAAAAAAAACCATTTCAGGGCCGGCTTTAGGGTGCTTTTGAATTTTCAAAAAATGTTGGAACAATTTTAATGAATTTAGGAGCACATCCTGCCCCGCATCCTCCTTCAACCTGAACTATTTGTAGCGATTTACAATATGTAGCGATTTTCTAAATGCTAGACCATCATTTCTTCCCATAAATCCTTCCTATAAATTTAAAAACCATCTGCACTATAGAAGGGAATTGAAGAAAATCGAATAAAATATTAATAGCAGAATTCGTTTAGAAATTTAGTCGCACACTCTAATTAACATTACAGATTTTCCTGAGCCAGATTTCAGATTTGATTATTCTCAAAATGGGTAAATTGAATCGTATTTTTTTATGGATAAATAATCAAATTAATTACATAATTAATTTTTAAATGTTAAAATGTTAAAATTTAAATGATTAACTTCTTGAAGCGTTGAAAATATATCAGGATGAATATTAAAATCACTGAAATGAATTAAGTTAATTAATTAATTTCATAATTTTTAATTTAAAAAATATCCCAATTTTCAGGATGCGCTGATGCTGATTATTATGGGAAATAATTATTACTTATTGTTAATTATGGTTAATTATGGGAAATAAAAGAAAATATTTTTTTACACTCTTTAAATGGCTTAATTAATTTTTTTAGGGTTTTTTCAGAAATTATCAGTTTTAGTTCGATTCTTACGAAATCTTCATAGAAGCTGGTGGGATTTTTTCCAAATTTACTCAAATTTTCAAATTATTACAAATTATTGAATGTTATAAAGGATAGAGTTTAAAGGAAATTTATAAAAATTCATATTAAGGGGGGAAATAGGGTTAGGACTTCTTTTTTTAACAGTGATTTTCATCAATTTTTTTAACAAGTAAGGAATGAATATAATTTATGGAAACTCTGACAACATTTTATACATGT
>JANTOP010041724.1:0-10584 GCA_027564815.1 Symmerus nobilis | reverse complement strand
TTTGGACTCAAATCTGGATCTTGTAGAAATTTTATTAAAGACGCAACATCGTTGTTTCTTCTATTTTCCAGTTTTTCTTTTAATAAGTTTAGTATTTCAGAACGTATTCTGTTGTTTGAGTTTTCAGATTTTTAAACAGAAATGATAAAACAGCTTCGGCCTTAAGTATGTCCATATTTGCCTTTCCTAATGCTTCTGAAGCTACTTTCAGTGGCTTTAAAATATTTTGAAGCTCAGCTACATGATTTATTATTCAGTCGTCCCACATTTCAAATAACTTTAACTCTTTAAGTGCTTTTTAAATGGGATTTTGCAACCTAAGAAATCGGCCCAACATACTCTCTAGTATATTCCACCGTATACGGCTATCTAAGATAAGATTCAGTTCTGAGCCCCCCAACTCAATTACATATTTTATACGATTGCAATTACATATACATACGATTTGAGCAATAATTTGGAATACATGCAATGAGCTGAGAAAATGAATTTCATTCCCGGGAAATAATCACAACATTCCCGGGAAACGGGAATATACCGAAATGAGTAATTCCCGGGAATTTTATCCCGGGAATTCCCGGGACAGAAGCCCTATTAATAGCCTCCAAAACCGTGTCACCAGATTCGCAAACACAAATATTTTTAAAGAAATCAGCAAACAGCTCGCAGATATCTACAACACCCGTAGCCGTCGAAGAATCATACTGCATCGTAGATGGGTCGTTTTCTTCTTACTCTTTATATAATCCCAAAATTTTTTGGGATTGTGGCGGAGTTCACTTTGAATATTCTGAAGGCACATGTTATAAGACAAACGTTGGCAACTCTTGAAGGCTTTGCGAAGTGCAACATATCACATATAATTAGCCCTCATGTTTGTTTTTCTGTTATGCAGATTTTTCAGCGATTTAGAGTACCATTGTGGGCGACTACTATGTACTATAGACTTTTTGGGAACGAATCGTTCAAGACCTTCTAATAAAATCCCGTAAAAACAATTCACAAGTTTGTCTATATTACTGATTGGATTAAGAATATCGTGCCAATAAATATAGCCAAGTAGCGATTTAATTCGGCATAGTTGGCCTTTTTAAAGTCAAACAGAGATCTAGGAACCTGGGGGATCAATTCGACAATACCATTGTTTAATTTGATTTCAATCGGATAGTGATAGCAATTGATTAATAGATTGCATTGTTAGACAATACATAATCCAAAATACGTTCTTGAGAATTGACCACATTATTTAGCTGATTCAGGCCCACAATCAACATTGTTTCGAATAATATTACTTCATTCGCAGATCTTATATTGGTTGGCAGTAAGATGACGCCATTGTCGCCATCCCTCATCCACGTAACGTGAGGTATATTAAAGTCTACCATTATCAGCACTGTATCGTTCAAGGAGGCCAAGTTCGAAAAACTTGTTAGCACCTCGCCGTAAGATAAGTACAGGTCTTCAGGCATGCCCGGTGGGATGTATACCGAACTAATAAACAAGATATTGCTAACTTGCTGTTAAAACTCGAGTTTATAGCAATAGCGACATCCCTACCATCCATATTTACACTATTGAGTACAGACCTATCACGTCTATATAAAATGAAATTGTTATCAACTAACTCGGAATTTTGAACTGAGTCACATTTAAAAAGAAATCTTTCACCTTTGTCCTTAGACCCCTTATATTTTGGTAATACATAGAAAAGAAACTATTAGCGGGTGTTGTTGTAGTTATTTGTGGGGAAGACGAACAATCATCGCATCGTAAATATTTGCAAACCTGTCATTGATTATCACATCTGAACCGGGATGGGCATTGTCCGTTGATACTAGTTTTATGGTGTGCTAATAAAATCACGCACATCTATACCTTTAGGCCAGAAATCCTTGGTAATCACTGTGTCATAAACGTCCGATAAAAGTCCAATTTTGATGATATGTAACGAAGTCTAGATAAATCACGTGAACGTGGAATAAGACTATGAACGAAAAAGTTACGAACAGGTAGGTACATCTAAATTTTTGGACAAATATGCCAAAACGTCGTCGTATGTCGTATTCGTGTCGAAATTCGTCACATAAATTAACTTCGGAAAATACGCAGCTTTGAGTGGTCTCGTTGTAACAACCAGATCCGGTTTCAGTGTAATCGTCATATTTCGATGGGATTTTTTCTTGAAATATTTAATTTTTAATAATAAAATTTTTATAATAAATCTTAACAGTTTTAAGACATGCAAAAATCCCTTGACTAAATCTTGAAGGATTTTTCTAACATCCTTAAATAAAAGAATTCATTTTATTTTAACTTGTTCCAATATTGGACAGATAAAAAAATATATCAAGGATTTTCTTCATCTATAATTTTATCCACCAACCATAATTTTTCTTGAGTCCCCGGACCCCCTAACATCCTATTTTCCGACAAACATTTTCCTATACACAATTTTTCATACAATTTCCTTCAAATCATTTCTATTATATAATAATAATCAAAATTCTAATAAAAACGGTATCAAAATATTTTCTATACGAAATTGTTGGTGGTTGGGTTAGAGAATCCGGGGGGTAATGAAATGATTTCGGTACCTGTTGGTACCGAGAAAAAGTTTGTTTCCACAATGTTTTGTATTTTATTTTCTGTTCCATGTTCCATATAAACAAAATGGGAAAATAAAAATTTGGAAAACACACTTCGATTCGGTGTTGATTCAATTTTCATTTCCACAAGTATACGATTATATTTCCACCAACTAATAAATATTGTACATTTTCCTCGACTACAATATTATATTTCATTGTTGATTGATATATATTATATATATACATATATATATTATATATCAAAGGAGATTGGAGACAAATAGTCCTTATTGTAATTAATATCAATTTGTTTCAGTAGCGGAAACAAACTGATTCGGTGGCTAAATCCGAATCGGGACAACTTACCTACATTCAAATTTTACAATAAATAATTTTAAACACATAATACCAGAAACTTTTGTTTCACAAGTATCTATCTATCTATAGTCTTAATATACAATTTTGTTGCTTTAACAAGTTGGACCCCACCAAACAACAAAAAGTTTTTAGTTAAAAATTTCGATATATTGGGAGGCCTGCAGAAAAACTTTTTTAGGAAATCCTTAAGGCACCGGTATCAGTTGTAAAGTGAACCAAATCGATTTTTCTTTTTTTACGTTTTACTAAACTCCAACTATTTATGAACATTTTTAAGCCATTAAACCTCTTTATTTTTAAGCCATTAAACATAAATTTTGGATAACCCTAAGTGGGTAAAAAAAATTATTAAAAAAGAGTCTGCGAACATTTTTCAATAGTAAAACCACTGAACAGGAACACGGAACTTTAAACACCTCTCCTGAAAAACTATGTTTTTGTATATTTCGGTACCATTTTCTTCCGATTGGACAGACCAATCGGGATAATTTTTTTTTTAATTTGAAGAGGAATGTATTCTGCAGACTTGCACGAGAGCATTTTTTGATATAAGTTATAAATTTTTTTCTATTGCACTTTTAATCTCGACAAAACCACCAAATTTGTTATGTCGGGATTAAAAGTCAAATCATCAAAATCAAAATGTTCATAAATAGTTGGATTTTAATAAAACGTAAAAAAAGAAAAATCGATTTGGTTGACTTTACAACTGATACCGGTGCCTTAAGTAAGGTACGAGATATTTTTTCATATAAATAGAACAATTTTCAAAATATTATTATTGTTTTTTAAAGTGTTTATTTTATCACCCTAGGAAGGGTATATATATATTTTTTTATTTGATTGTTCTGTTTGACTAAAGCTACAAATTGAACATACCCCCAAATAACATACCCATCCAAAACAAACTCTGTATAAATATTGCTATCATTAAAACACCCCTTGGGCATTATATTAGAACACTAAAGGTTTATAAGCCTAACAAACATGGAACATGTACCATTTATCTTTAAAATATTATTTCAAATTTATATTTGCAGAGGTACATGAATTATCTGAAATTATAAAAAATATATTAATGAAAGGATTAATAAGTTTAATTATTAGAAGAAAAATGATTTATAATAATTAACAGTCTAAAATCCTTGATCTAAATTTCTTACGATCAATACAGGCATAACTCGTCGAAACAGCGTTGAAAGAGGAATAATTTACGCTAAAATATGAGATTCTATTCCTTCAATATTTGTTTGTTGGCTTGAAACTAGAAATGAAATTGAAACTCAATGTTTCAATAATTTTTCAACCAAAATACAATACAAACAAAACATTTAGTTTTTGAAAATTACAAATAATTGCTAAAAAATTATTTGCCATCATTAGAAAGTTTTTCTTGCGATAATACTTGGGAATATTTCATAGAAAATTTGACCTTTTTTGTACAATTTTTTTCAAGTCAGTTATCGAGGAGATTTAAAACAGTGGCGTGCAGTCTAATGTGCAGAAGGCGCAGACACGCCCAACTGAAATTATTTTATTTAATAACTTTGCCCATAATCGTCAAGCTCATCCAAAGCTTTTAATTAAAATATGATATTATTTTATTCAATATTAAATCTATTTTATCTCCCGACACATAAATTGAAATGAAATCGGAAACTTTCGTTAAAGAACTTTATATACGTTTTTAATGAGCTTTCAAGATTTTTGAAGCACGTTTTTGGGGAAAATTTAAATTTTCATGAAAGTACCGATGTCTAGATAGAAAATAGATTTTAAAACGTTAAAAATTAAGTTCTATACTTAAAGCTGTCTTTGAGCTTACAGTGGATTGAGAAAGTTTCTACCGAAAATTTCATATTTTATCTAAATTTAATGAATCAAATAAAAGTTAGATTCCAAATTATATAAAATCATATATTAATTCGAAGCTTTCAATGAGCTTTCGAGATTTTTTAAGCTTTTTTGTGAAAAAATAGGAATTTTGTTAAAGGATCGTTATCTGTATAGAAAATAGATTTAAAACGTAAAAAATTAACTTCAAAGCTTAGAGCTTTCGTTAGACTTTTAATAATAGTTTGGATAAACTTTGTGCGAAAATTCTATATTTCATATATACAATATTTAATTATAAGGATGAATATTCGACTTCGAATTACATATATAAAATGACATTTTAATTTTAATGTTTGAAAGAGCTTTGGAGATTATTCAAGCTTTATTTTGAAAAGTTGAAATTTTGTTAAATGACAGTTATCTGGATAGAAAATAGATATTTAAACGTATACAAAAATACGTTTGAAACTTCAAGCTTTCGTTGCGCTTTTAATAGTTTGGATTAGTAGAAGCTTTCTGCGAAAATTCCATATTTCATTTACATTTATTAATGGGATAAAAATTCAAATCCAAATTATATAAAAAGATATTTTAATTTGAAGCTTACAATGAGCTTTCGAGATTTTTTATATGGGAAAATTTGAAATTTGGTTAAAGTATCGAAAAAAAAGATAGAAAATGGATTTTAAAGCGTAAAGTTCAGAAAATAAAGCTTTCTGGAAGCTTTTAAGTTTTTACAGAGCTTTTGTACGAAAAGTTTAGTTTTGAAATTTTTATATTTTTCCTTAACTAATTTATAAACTTCCATTGTCATTACATTTTTTTGGATCCGAAGAAAATAATCGGGAAATCCGGATCAAATATTGCGATGTCCGATATTCAAATTTCTCCGTGCGAGCCTCTACATTTCTGATATTATTTAGATAAATGTCAATTTTTCCGACATATTTTATTTTTGTATTTTTACTTGACGCTTAAAGGAACTTTGTGCGTTTTTACATTTTTTTCCCGGCTCACGAAAATATAAAATTCTGCACACCTTACGGAGATATTGACCGAAAATATAATTTCTTTTTGTCTGGGTATATCGAACCCCCTAAAATCCCTAACCCTAAAGGGGGATGATTTAAAAAAGAAAGTTTGTTTTAGAATTTACCCACTTGAGTATTAGGTTTAATTTTCTAAATAAGATTTACCAGTTCCTTAAGAAATTTAATATTTCCAAAAGAGGTTCAGAAAAATTCTTTAAAATCGAAACTTTGCTTCGATTCGATTGTTGGCCAAAATAAAATAAATTTCAAAACGGATGATATTTTCCAAAAAATTTTCTAAATAAAAACTCTTTCAAAATTACTTAGAAATGATTTGCTATTATTAGATTAGAAAATTTTTGAAAAAATAAAAATGCCTTCAAAATTCCAATAAAAATCTTAAAATTTTATTGTAATTTTAACAAGGGGCTTTTTAAGGGATTTTAAACACATAAGTTAGGAGGGACCCTTCGCAGTTAAAGTATTGATAGATTACCCTTGGTATCCCCTATTTGAAACAGTTTTCGAATTTCCAAATTTCATTATACATTTATATACAGATTATTATACGTACATTTATATTTTCAGATAAAATACATTTTTCCCCGTCAAATTAAAAGAGCCTTATAATGAAACAGCGCTAAACGAGTAGTGTTAACAGAGGCATGCCTTACTCTTATCCAAATAGAATTTCAGGACAACTCAATAAACACCTTTTTGTCCAATAAAAATTCTGAAAATAGAAAATACTTACCGAAGGAAAAAACAAAAGAAAATAAAATTAAATAAAAGACAACTCGATCGTGCAACCAAGCACTTAATATTTAGGTAAATTTTCCACTTTATTTTCTTATTTGTACAATTTATGCCCCCCACCTCTGAAGACAATTTTACACCAGCATGCATGGTGCAAAAAACATCTTATAATTTTACACAAAACGTAGAGTGTTGTATAGGGAAAAAAACGAACCTACCTTAAAAGTTGAGTACCAACCAACCCATTAACACAACCCCTCCTATCGGTTTGGCAGAGGAAGGAATCTCTTTCCCATCCACCATTTCCCAGATATACGAATGTTATTAAGAAAATTTTTCACCGCCAACCTACTTAATATTCTAACCTAGTCGTTTGTGATGATATAGTTCATTTGATTTACCGTGAACCTGCCTCCTGGACTCCTATACCCCATTTGGAATCATGTCAGCCGATATACCCCAGGTAAATACTTTAGATCCATTCAAGATGTTGGTGAGTGGGAGGTCGGGCCCCATTTTTTTTCCTGTACAACCAGGGGGGGATTGTGTTACAAAAATGGGAAATGAGCCCCATAAATCTTTTTAGAAAATTGCGAAAATTTTAATAGCATTCCTTTTGCTATTTTTTTCCCACCCCGACACACCATACCATATGACTTTTCTTCTCTCTGTGTGTTTATGTTTTTAAGTTACTTATTGTCGTGTAATATTTTATGTAAAACCAGTATTTTTTTCCTGGGGAAAAATAGAAAAATAGTCGAAGAAAATTGTTATTCTTATAATTTTCCTTTTGAAGGAAAAAACTTGTTGTGTCACACCGGTGAGGTAAGGTGATCCCAAAATTTTTTATTTGTTGCTTATATTTAAATTTAAATGTTTTCTTCGTTCCTTGTTAGACAACACTCATATTTGGCGAGGGAAAAAAATTTTCCGCTGTCCGGTATACAACAAACAACAACCCAACCCCCAACAATTTTCATCATCCACCGTCTATAAAAATAGGAACGATAATAAATAAATGGAAGTTAATTACACCTTTAAGACGTGATTATATTTTAATGTGTTGGACATTTTGTTGGACATTTAATTTTTGGTTTTCCCTGAGATAATATACCTTTTAAATTAATTAAATTTTCCCTTCAGATAATTTGATTAATTGACAAACGTGTCAGAATCATTACACGTTTTCATTATAGTAGGAAAATCAAAATTTGGATGGCCAAATTATCAACAGATTGGAATTGCCCTAACGAGTCCCTTATGGAACAGTTGATGGAAATGTTTAAGGAAATTATTTGAGAAGGTAATGGTTTGAATATGGCAGAGATTCTATTAAAAATATCTCTATTGGATTAAGAAAGGAATTAAATAAATTAATAAAATAATTAAATAAATATTGAATAAAAATAAATTTAATAATAAATTGTGCTTTTCTTTTGTATTTTCTCTAAATACTAAAAATTTAGCAGCCAAATTTATTATAGCTGTTTGCAGCATTTCATATTGCAAATTATATAGTATGACAAATACCCCTGAAAATTCGATTTGTAAGAAATTCAATAAATTCGATTGATTTTTGTTCGGGACAATCCCGAATTTCTAAGAAAAATGATTTTTCGAAAATCTTTTAATCTAATTATAACAAATTATTTTTAAGCAATTATTAGCAAAGGAGTTTTATATTACGATTTTTTGTCAAAAAATCAACCGCTATGAAATTCCTTTTAATTTAAGCATAAAATCGAAATCTTTCTGACATTCTCGTGAAAAATATAAATTTCCGGAAAATTTTCGTTTTGAAAGGGAAATGGGATATGCGAAAATAAACTGAAGGGTGCAGTAAGGAAATTGTAAAATATACCCTTTCGATACATTAGCCCCCTGATTTTATGGCGATCATTACAAGGCCCATTATAAAAAATATATATTTTCTGAATAACGGTCATTATTTTCTGGACAATTTCAAATTTCCAACTTACGAAATAGATTGAAATATGGGATAATTTAAATGATCCATAAATTCAATACTTATTTTTCTAAAATAATAAAATAAATCGATTGATGAAAAATTCAATAAATTTCTGTTTCATCGATTTTAGATCAAAATTTTCGAAAGAATTTCTAATGAGAATTATTTTTCAAAAGTTTTCTCATTTAATTACGGCAATTTATTTTTAAGTAATTTTTGAACAGATTTTTAAGAAAACTTTTTGAAAAAATCAACGATTTTTGAATTTACATTATTTCAACTAAATTTATTTGAATTACAAATTTTTTTGTGAAAATTTGTAATAATAGAGACCTAACCCTACCTATAACGTATTCCTTAAACTATTCGAAGATGTACGAGTATATTCGAATTATTTTTATATATTGGAATTCGAATTATAATTATTATATCCGGGAAAATTTCCAATTTCTAGCTCCGTAGTGACCTTCCTGGGCCGGAGACGAATACAAAAAAAAAATTTGAGGCAAATCGGACAAACTGTTGCTGAGTTATGCGTGTACACACGAACATCGCAGCTGCTTTAATAGAAACATTTCTTCTGAGTCAATTTGTTGCTCGTGTGCCCAACCCAAGCAAATGTTGAAACTTTGCATGTTTTACTTTATTTTATTATCCACTGTCTGATTCCGGATCGTTGTTTATGTTTGTATCTATGTTGTTCCATTTTACGAAACTCTCTACTGTGCAGCTGTAGACGCATATAGTTATAACAATACCGCATATTTTACTTTCTTCTGTATCCATAACTAGATCCTCAGCCCGTAGGTGACCAGGGGCATTGTCTAATAACAGCAAGGCTTTCAATGGCAATATTTATTCACTAAAAAATTTTATAACCTAACAAATAAATTACATACATGTGCATTTTGCAATCAATTTATAACAACTTGAAATTATTTTACCTGACTAACAAATTATGTACAAAACCAATGCTTAAAAATCGAGATATTCATCCAGGTAGATTTTGAGTAAGCATAATCGACCGGAATGTTTTTGAACGATGGGTTGGGATCTTCGCTTTCCTACAATTAACGGTTTAAGTTTACAAGTACCGGAGGCATTTGCACACGTTAGAAATGTCAATCTTTGCTTTGAAGTTTTCCGGTAAGGGGCCGTTCTTTCCCCTGAATGTAAATATGTACTCGCCGGTAATAACTTCCAATATAATCCCGTTTCATCCGCATTAAAAATCGCATTAGTTGCAAGTTGCATATTATTTATTGCTGCAATTTGCTTTTAAAAGGCTCGACCAACTCAGCCTGGGATGACAATTTATCTCCGGATTGGGTTAACAAACGAATTCCAAAATATTTTTTGAAATTATCCAGCCATTCAAAACTTGCAAAGAAATCACCATTGTTAGAATTCAAACGACTATGAAAAAACTTTTAGCCTTTTCTCTTAAAATATTGGCACTTATTGGGATATTGTTTTCTATTTGCTTCAGAAACCATTTATATAAAGCCACTTCCATATTGTGCAATTCACCCCTCTTCATTGACTTTCTACCACTTTTATTATTTTGAAGTAACTTAGCGGTTCGGAGTATTTGATATTTATTCTTCTATATTCCACAATTAGACAACTTTTTTAAACCACATTTTGTACTTAGAGCTCCAAGATGTACATCATTGTCACATTCTTCAATCAATTTAATTTTATAACTTAGAGTAAGTCGGTTACGTTTACAAGGATTCGCCATTGTCTTACCGCGTGAGACCGGCACAGTTCTCTGATTGAATTTCGTACACGCAAATGAATGAGATTAGAAAACAAAAATAGAAACCGTTCGCTATATCAAGTGAAAATTTTCATAGCCGTTCGCTATATAGGAGGTGTAAGACATACGATAGGCCATTCGTTAAATCGAAGTATTCGCTAAATCAGCGTTCACTAAATCGGAGTAGCACTGTATGTAGAATTAAACCTAAGGGTACGATAAAGACATTGCGCTAGTAAATTTGATTAAAAATCAACCACCTGA
>JANTOP010041713.1:0-10584 GCA_027564815.1 Symmerus nobilis | reverse complement strand
ACTTCATTGAATGTATGATTATAAATATAAATAGAGGATATCTATATCTTACTAAAATTAACATTAACTCATTTTTTCCAAAAGTGGAGTTGTTTCACTTTCAAAAATAACGGCTCATATCTCTAGTTAGAATTGATCGATATGGTTGAGTAAAATATCAAATTACAGGTAATTAAATTACCTACAAATTCTTTTCACCAACTTTGTCAGTCCGCTCAATAATTTCGCTACAATTGAAAAAAAAATGGCGAAAAGTAATTTTTTACTCTCACAATTGAAATTGAAAATTCATCACTAAATCGACGAGAAAAAGTATCGAGAAAGTCAAAAAATACTCAGTTTATCATTTTTTTACGTGGACATGGTACAATTGTTATAAATAATGGACCAATTTTAAATTACTTTCTAAATAAAAATGAGAAATAAATAACTCTCAACTTTGATGTAAGCTTTCAATAATTTTGGGAAAATGTGAAATTTTATTAAGGAATCGTTATCAGGATAGAAAATAGATTTTTGGACATACAAAATTAGGTTCGAGACTTAGAGATTTCTTAGAGATTATAATGGTTTCAAAAAGCTTTTAGCAAAAATTTCAAATTTAATTTCAATTTAATAAACCGGATAAAAATTGGATTTGCAATTATATTAAAATTAAATTTTAATTTTAAGCTTTCAATAAGCTTTCTATTTGGGTAGAAAGTAGATTTTAAAACTGAAAAAACAAGGTTCGGAAAATAACGCTTTATAAATAAGTAAATTAAAAAATTAATTAGAATAATTGGTATTAGAAACAAAACAAAAATATACTTATTTATATAATATTTTATTACAAATATTTCTTTAATTAAATATTAACTCGATTTTTTGAGTAGCTGCTGATATTTTAGAAAGTGTGCTCTGCGCCATCTGCTCATTAGACGGCACGCCACTGCCATACGTAAAGTAGAGTGGCAACTAGGCCATAAAAGTTGACGCATAGTGTAATTAGTACAAAAAAGATGTTGCATTAGTACAATCACTAAAGTCAAGAAAGAGGGTCAACCGCAGAATGAGAGATAATAAGCTGTAAACTTGAATAAACCTTTATTTTGGCATTCTAAAAGTTGTCTCTAGAGTCTCATAAAATCTCGTGGCCGCGTCTTCGCCGATTTTTATGATACAAAATGATTCGTTATCGAAAGCAAATGTTGACGTGTGATATGAACGCTTTAAAAGTAGTCGTGATTGTGTTGAAAATGAGCCTCGTTTTGGAAGGTGAACTTGAAAACTGAAGAAAACATTTAAAAAATCACGTCAATGTTGGTCGAAATAGAAAAATAACTTTCAGAGAGATTGCTATTCCAACACATCGATTCAAATTATTTTGCAAGCCCATTTGAGCCTGAAACGTGTTGCTGCAAAATTGGCGCCAAAAGAAAAGAATTTTATTCTAAAAATTTGGTTGTATTGAAATGTTTAAAGATATGGATTTCTTAACGTTTAGGGTTACGTGATAATATGACATGCAATGAGTATGACATGCATCGAAATATCAAACGATTGAATATGAGATCAGATGAGCCAAAATGTTATTAGAAGAAACAATTTTTGTATTCTTCATCACGATATCGTATCATCTCCCAATGCATTGATTATTCGTGATCAAGCTAAAATAATACCATTCAACAGAGTCCAAATTCACCAGCTATATGGCTTCGTGCGACTTCTTCTTGCTAAATCGCCTTAAAAAACACTTCGAGGAACGCGTTTTGATAGCATCGAAGCTAAAAAAAGAACACAGGTTAAGCTGATGTCTATACCATAAATCGAATTCCAGAAGTACTCACACATCTGAATCAAACACCGGGGTAGGTGTATGAGGCATTACCTTGAACACGACAATGATTTCATCAATTCCTTTTGAAACATGAAACTTTTTGAACATGGTAGTATGTTGGTATATTAGTCGAACTAGAGATGGTAGATTAGATCTGATAGAGTAAATCAGTACACCCATCCCTCGCTTACCGAAAATTCTTTTTACAAAATTTCGCTATAACGTAATTTCAAAATTAAACCATATGCTCGGTTTACGTAATAAAATTTCGGTTCACGAAATTTTTTTACATACGTATTTTACCTTCTTGAATCTTTTTTTTCGTCAATTTAAACAGCCCATGTAGGAGAGAGGGAGAAAAATGCATAGGTATGTATTTTTCAAATTTATTTTCGACATAAGTACGGTACGTACAATTGCACAATTGTACATACATTTAGTTTTATTTATTTAACACATGACTGCCACCATATGAAAAAAAATATTACAAAAATGCAAAATTCGTTTTACGTTAAGCGAGGGATAGGTGTATACAAATACGCATCAACTCCCCTGGTTCTGATAGCTAAGTAGGAAATAATTTCATATACAAATATTTTTATTGTTCTATTTATCTATAATATATCTTACGTATAAAATATATTTAGAATCTATTCTCTATGAATTGAAAAATTATGAGTTCTCTTCTTTCGAATAGTGGACTATATGGGGTCGCATCAATGGGGTTCAAGGCTATGAACAGAAATGTTTAGTCGTAATTAGTCTACCACCTCTGGTTGGGCTGATATACCTACCTATATATGGTCAAAATACTAAAACTTCTTCAATTTGGAAACATTTTTTCGAAAACGTGACGTGCTGAAGAAAACGAATGCCACATTTATAAATCACACTCTTATTGCACTAACTGTGAAGAACTAGAGAAATTGTGATTATCACAAATATGAATTATTAAATAATTAAAAAAGTGTTAACAAACATTCCTGTCAGTTGAGTAAGTTGGCAACAGAAATGTACTTCATATATAGAGAATCTTCTATATACTAGGTGGATCAAAAAGTCTGGAATAATCCTAAAAGATGGCGTTAGTATGCACTAACGTGAACCATTCGTAAAAAGCTTCATCCTTCATTAGACGTATGTCACAATTTCAGCCATTTTTGTTTACGCATTTACAAGTTACAGCAGTGAGAAACAACCAACCTTCGTGTTTTTTTTAAATGCAAAAATCGGAGTTTCGTGTTCTGATTAAATACTATTATTTACGCAAAAAAAAACGATAACCGAAAGGAAAGCTAACTAGATAAGTATTATCCGGATTCTGCACCGTCGATGAAGATGATTCAAAAGTTGTTTTCTGACTTTCGTTGTGGCCGTACAAGCATCGATGACGCTGAATGATCTGGACGCCTAAAAGACGTCAGTACACCAAAAAGCGTAGAAAAAATCCATGATATTATGTTGAACGACTGAACGAACCCAAAGTGAAATTGAGGGAGCTAGCTGAGACTACAAAAAAGATGTCGTATGACAGTTCAATATCATACATGATATTTTGGGCATGAAGAAGCTGTGCGCCCAATGGGTGCCGCGTTTGCTAATATTGGACCAAAAACGAATTCGTGTTACGACTTCCCAGCAGAATTTTGTAATGCTTTCGCGAAATCCAAAGGGGTTTTCGCACCGATTCATATAGCTATAGATGAAACATGGATACATTTCTACACACTAGAGTCTATGGAACACTCAAAACAATCGGTTTATCCGGGTGAGTGCTCCGAAGCGTCTAAAAACCCAACTATGGACGGGAAAGGTTATGGGCTCCGTATTTTGGGATGCGCTTGGAGTAATATTTATTGATTATCTTGAAAAAGGTAAATCCATAACTGGTGCATATTATTTATCATTATTGGATCATTTGAAATAGCAGAAAAACGGCGACATTTGAAGAAGAAAAAAATTCTCTATCTATAATTGTCGTGATAATGCGCCTGCTCATTCATCCTTAGTTACGCAAGAAAAATTGTACGAAATCGGGTTTGAACTGGCTCTTCAGCCACCGTATTCGCAAGACCTGACCCCCAGCGACTTCTATCTGTTTCCAAACCTGAAGAGATGGCTGAGCGATTTTGCTCAAATGAGGAACTCATAGCTGAAACTGAGGCCTATTTTGGAGAGCTTTCTCAGGACTACTTTTAGGATGTGATAAAAAAAGTTAGAAAATCGTTGGACTTGCTGTCTCGACTGAAAAGGAATATATGCTGAAAAATCAAACCGACTTTGGCCAAAAAAAAATTTTCTTGTGTTACTTATTCCAAACTTTTTGATCCACCTAGTAAAATCAATTTTAATTCCTACGCAAACATTCTTGAAAACAAATACATAGTTCGGTGTGGTTGTATCGCATCTAATAATTCTAAACTCATCTATCATTTTTACCTAAATGTAAATGTAAATAATATTTTTGTTCTTACAATGGAAAAATATGATAAGTCAATTAAATAACTTCCTGTAAAGGCGTCAAATTTTATGTATGTAAAATACGAAAAATCAATAAAATATTTTTCAAATTTCTATGATCAAGTTAGAGAAAACAGGAATAGAAAATTAATTGGAAAACGTCTAATTATGGTTCATCTAATTAGTTTACCGAGATTTATTTTGATTTACCAATGTTTCTGTAGAGTAATACGAGGACCGAGGGTTGGTCAATAGAAGCGGCCTAAAATAGAAAAATGCATTTTTGTCGACTCATTTCGATATACTTATTTCTCCACATACACCTCTTTTAATTTCTATGTTAATAGCATACTTTTTGAAACTGCTTGAAACGGATCGAATTTATATTATGTTTGATACATGAAAATCGTAGTTGCTCAACTACGTAGTTGAGTTGTAATATAGAAAACTCAAAAATTGCATTTTATGCTTCAAACACTCAGATGTGGAAGTGCAACAATCCGATATGATATTAATTAATGTGACTTACAATTAGTTTGTCTTAATTATTATTTACAGTAGTGATACAAAAAGCATCAGTATTAGATGTAACTTTGAATTTGAATTAGGTAACTCACAGTACCTAATTTCTTACAAAAGGAACATTATAAAATTGTCTTGAACGAGTATCAGTATTTTGCTGATGCCCTATGTTCGGAATGATGCTCTAAAAATTTGTCGTTCTGTGGGTTTATATAAGACAAACTAGAGATAAAAACAATGGTAAATGAGGAATTTACTCCGAGAAAACGCTTGAGCAGGGTTTTTGATTATAACAAACGAGGAATGGTTCAGTATTGCCCCAACTGCATCCGTGGATCGAATGTGCACCTACACTGCGTTGGATTTTATGAATATTTGATGTATCGTTTCATATCGTAAATGTGTAATTAATTATACTTCCTTTTTGAGAGTATACTTGTTTTACTTGCAAGCATTTTGAAAACAATGTAAGGAGTAGTATTTATATATATTATTACTTATATATATAGATATTTATATATATATTTATTATACACTCGTCAAAAAAATTAGAGGAGAATAGAAAAAGTTCAAAACTACTGACAATTTTTGGATAGCTCTGCGATAAATACATCAATTTGGATGATCCAAACCTCGAGAGCCTTTATAGGATGTAACAAAATTTAGCCAAGAAATTCAATGAGTATACATTTGAAGATTTATTCTTTCTCCCTTGAAACGTTTTTATTTCTATTTCTGTGCAATGTTCTTTTTTTTGACAAAGTTATCTATTAGCTGTCAAATGCTTGATGTCCTTCATCCGTCCCTCAAAATTTGTTACACTCAAGACCTTCGGGTCTAAATAGACCCATGCGGAGTCTTTATTATTTTAAAACAAATGGGAGTATTAATTATTATACAAACATATTTTTAATGATAATGTTAAGTTTAGTTTTAGTAATTAATACGTACAAAATGACATACATACAATATGAAACTTAATTATTAATGCATCTTTTACATTTAAGATGAATATGTATCTTGCAGGTGAATTTATTACAAGTTTCACATTTAGATGTATGCTTATTGTCCGAATTTTCGTAGAGATGACATCGACCTCTTTTTCGACCTCGCATATTATCTGGAGCAAATGATGTTCCCGGGTTATTCTCCTTTTGTAGCGCTTTTTAATTTTTTCAAAGTAGTGAACAGTTTACCGATCGTGGAAGATAGCCTCTTCTGAGCATATGTGCGTTTACTAAAATTTCTACAACATTTTCCATAAAAATTCTTCTTCTGGAGTGCTTCTGTATATTCCAATCATGATATACACGTGTATATAGTATGAATGCATCAGATATTGAAATATCCAGTATATTAGTGAAAACAGTATATTCGGGACCATTTGATGTTGTTTGATCTGTGGAAAGTACTTTGTAGAACAACACAACAATTTTTCCTTGGTATGTACGGGACCACAGTTGAATCCTTTGTGAAAGCAATAACAGATGGGTACAATGGTTCCCCCTTTACATGAAGTAGTTCAGATGGAATAGATGTCTTGTTCTTCCTGATTGTGCCAATCATTGCTAGTTTCCTCTTTACTATGTTACGATTCTACCTTCTTAGTTTTGACAAAGATCAAGAACAAGCCGTCTCCCTTTTCCATATACAACTATTATTTCTGTCATATAATAATGTCAAAAATACCCAAAATTTAATGCCATATTTTGCTGGCATAAATTGGCGAAACGGACATTTTCCCCGAAATCCTACTAACTATTCATCAGTAGTTATATTCTCACGCGGACTACACAAAAATGGTAATATCTCCACCCATTTATCCCACAATTCCCGGATTGGTGCAAATTTGTCACAACTTCTTCAGGCAATTCGTTGTATTTCGATCATCGAACCGAATTACTCTGAATATTTCTTTGAATCGTTTTATCAACTTAGTTGCTCGAAATATCGGTCGTTCTTTCTTTTCATGCCATAAGTTTTCTAATGACTCGCGATATGTTCACGAAATATCACAACCCATTAGAAAAAATGACTATACAATTTGAACAAGCTATAATACGTTCTGTATTACATTATGTAGTTGTTTATTGACAAATCTGTACAAAAAAATTACTATTATTACTATTATTTCTGTTCTATAGATAAAACTTATTACAATGTTGTAATTTTATAGGTTTCGATGCACTTTGATAATAATATTAGTACCAATAATTCATATGGGTCTATTTAGACCCGAGGGACTTGAGTGTTATTTTTTTCCTACAGTCAGACGGACAATCCCAGCTAACATTCTTGTTTTTATAATAAACTTATAAGCTCTTATAAGTATTAATTATAAAACCTAAGACTTTAAATAAGTTTTATTTCAGTCTTATTAGTGCTTTTAAAATTGCCATAAGATAAAAATGGCGAGTTTATAAGACTTATTTTCATGTTTATAAAAATCTATCAACACCATCTTGAATGTTACTTTAAAATTTCTATAAAGCTGTGATAAAATTTTTATAAAACTATAATATTTTTACAAAATTAAATAAAAAGTTGCAAAATTTTCGAATTTCTTTGATTTATTCTTTCGCTCTTTTTGTTTAGCGTATTTTTTTTTTGCAGGACTTTGTCGTTATCGTAGTGATCATTATTCTGAAATCAGATGAAATTTTAAAGGTAACATTTTATGTAATATTAAAAATAAAATTTGTACTGCATATACCTGGGAGCGAATCAATATCCTCATGATTTGAAAGCCATGACGTTACCCCTTTACTACTCAGCTATTCGTTAGAAACTCACTAAATATTATATATAAATTTTAAATCCGATCTAATTATAAAATCCTTACAACGATATTACAAATTTTTAAGTTTTATGAGAACCAAAACCTAGTATTTAATAAAACCGTTATGAAACTTACATAATTTCCGTAATTTCTTATAAAATTTTCGTAAAATTGTTATAAAATTTACATTTCTATACTAGTTTTTTTTTTATTTTTGGCCCAGTTCACTATTTTATAAATATTTTATAAAAGTTTTATACAAGGCATTTATTCTACTGATATGATTAAATGAAAATATGTACACTTAAAACATTGCTAATAAAATCTTAAGTCTGGAGATCCAAAGTTTTATAATAATATTTTTATTCTCGGGATTTAAAGTTTTATAAAATTATACTTATTAGCTCTTATAAAAATCTTCTTATAAAATCTTTAGTAGAGATCTAAAGTTTTATAAAATATTACTTATAAGCTCTTATAAACATTATAAACTCAAGATCTTTAACATTTATTAATGTTAGCTGGGCGTATATTCAAAATATTTTGCACTTATGAATCCAATAATAATTTGATAAAAGTCACGAAATATCATGTTTATAAGATGCATATTTAAAAAGTTATGAGCAATTAAAAACTAGTTTGGGTCTAAATAGACCCGAGGGACGGATGCAGGTTAAAGGTCAATCAAAAATCATAAAAATTAAGAGATTATTTTTACTAAATCTTCGAACAATTGGCATAGAGTAGGAGAGAATTGCAAAAAGTAGGAAGTGCAAGCTTTCAAAAAAGCTTTGTAACATCAAAATTGAATTGTTTCTCGCGAAGGAGCTACAACTGTTCAAAATTGTCAAAATTTGCGAACTTCATTTAATTTTCTTGACGAGTGTATTAAGAAAAGAAATTATTAAAGTTCTCTTAATTATAATATTCGCACTGTGTATATTTTTCAATGGCCTATGAAATGCAATATCAAAATAAAAAAATTATATTCTTTTGATTAACAAATTGTAGGTTTTACAAACAAAAAGTAAATCATGGTTAAAGTAGGTAGAGCATTAATAACTGGAAGGAACTTCATCCCTATTTTTTATTTGATTTTTGTTGAAAACTGTATAAGTGTATAATTAAAGCGAAAAATAAAGTTGTAAAAATTGCTTGGGTTTCTATTTCTGTAATAATGAATATTAAACTTATATTATACACATATTTCGAAAATTCAACGATTAAAAAAATTTGCAAATCAGTAATGCATATTTGCATTATTAAAATTGTGAAGCAGAATAAATTGAATTACGGGGTTGAACGTACGAGTACATTCTATAATATACAAAGTTAAAAAAATGGGTAACAAACTATTGGTGCAAAACGTGGTGATTTAATATATCAAACCATTTAAATAATGCATTTATAAATATTGTGCAATTTATACTTTCTTTGGAACCATATTACCTTTTTAATTAATATAACTCCCAGACAAAGAGTCCTATTTATTGTTGTGTGTAAAAATTCATTAATATTTCTTTTGTGATGATGTAGAAGTAGAACTATACTGTGAGTATATAGAATGCACAGACTGTGTTATAAAAAACTTATCGTACAATTATGTATTAATAATAATTACAAACATCCGCACGAAGAAGAACTATTAATAACATATTGAAAATATTTTAAGTATAATAATTTTGTCGCTATTTCTATGAGATTATGATTGCGGTATAACATCCGCTTTTATGTTTAATTGAACTTAAACTGAAAATCCGCTAACAATTTGTTGTGCTGTTGCTGGCTGTATTAAAACGGAATTGTATACTTTACCTATTACAAAGACCCAAGCATTTAATAAACTCATAGTTATGTGATGTGCCATATAGCAACAGCCCCAGTTCATATGGTACGCTTGCGCTTGCATTTTTAACCTCTACTATATATATATATAGCTAGTTATTATCTATCGCATCATGAAAACATCACAAACATAAACAAGGAACAAATTCATAATTAAATACTCATTCACATGAAGAGGTGAAATAATTTGAGCGATTATAAGCGAATAAGGGTACAGGTGTATGCGATAAAAGTTACACCCCGAGTTATACCCATTCCACATCGAAATCGAGTCTGCTTATCTAATAAATTTAAATTTCGGACATGATTAGATAATTTCGTAACATAATTTTTCGGATTTCAGAGATTATGATAGAATATTGTGATAAAGTAGCTAAACTCCAACCACCCTAAACAGTCCTGTTGCCAAGCGTTTAATATTTGAAAATGCCTGCCTATTGCTTAATAATTTTGTGATTTTTATCAACTAGAACCATTTCTGAATTTTCACCGAGTGTTCCAAATCATTCCCAACTTTTCTCGACAATTCCCATAACTTTCTCAGATATATGTAAATTTTTCGATTAATTTGTAAAAACGTTCGAAAAATCGTGGCCAGTTTTGCCAATTGTTATCAGTAATTGCCCTAATCTACAACTTACAAAATTTCCAATCATAGATTCAGTAATAGAAATACAAGGGTAACACTGAAAGTCTTGAGCCTAAAATAGAAAACGAATTATCGTTTCAAATTTTTTTTCTATTTTCTGTTTTTTGAAATAATCTCCATTATTTCAATACATTTTTCCATTCTTTCAAACCATTTTTGGCATTTTCTCTTGTTTCTACTTTTGTTCTGAAGTTCCGAGTTTGTTCTGTCATGGGGTATAAAACGAGAACAAATTTTTTTTACACGCAAATGAGAATACAGAATCTTATGAATTTGTGAAATGCCAATGCCAAGGAATGCACGAATAAAACTGTGTGTTACTCGGTTATGCTCTTCTATTATTTTTCGTACAGCAGCAATGATTTTTTCTGTTACTTCTGTAACTGGACGACTTTCACGAAATTTATCACTGAGGCTACTGCGTCTACGTGAACATTCATTGTACCTTTTTTTTATTGTTACTAAGGATGGTGCTTTATCACGAAATTAAGAAACCATTTCATCTCTACA
>JANTOP010041702.1:0-10584 GCA_027564815.1 Symmerus nobilis | reverse complement strand
AAAAACTGCGCAGATAAAAATATGTATGAATTTTTATCAAGTCGAATCGATACGACTCGATCATACTCCCAGCCCAGATCACGATTATTTGCAATCATTACATTTTATGTATTATTGCATGCATATGTTATCAATATGCAAATAAAAATTTGCCATGGGGATAAACCTAATATGTGAACTAAAATAAACGATTCAAAGTATCCAAAGTTCACTGAGACAATTTCAAAATGATGAAATTTTATTTTACCAACCGAAGATGTAATTTTCGATTCAGAGGTTCATTGTCAACAAAACTATCTGTGTTATGTACTGATTATCGTAAAATTTGTATTATGTATCACTGAAATTATAGCGAAGTGTAGACAAAGTTCACGAATTATTATTATAAAACTAATATTTTGTAAATATAGTTAATCTAAATATATAGAAATGTGCAAGGAATAGGTGGTAAAATTTGAAGTCCGCTATTTTGTGTCCACTGTACGATTTAGCTATTTATAATATTGTCTCATGTCAACATAAATTATGTTTGGAAAAACTTGGGAAGAATTTGAAGCGAAATAAGACAAAATCAAATAATTAATTAATCATCAAACTTAATTTATATATCGCACCCCATGAGACGAGAACTGTCGTAACTTCTAAAAATAATTTGTAGGTTTTGATTGATTCTTATGTATTTTTTAACCCTCTTTTCAGTGGAACGCTGCCGAATCTTCCATTTAGAGACCATTTAATGGTCTAAATGGAAGACAATTATGAACAATATGACAGTGTTCCACTGAAAAGAGGGTTAAAAAACACATAAGAATCAATCAAAACCTAAAAATTATTTTTAGAAGTTACGACAGTTCTCGTCTCATGGTGCGATATTCTAACTATCAATTGCATTTTCCATATCTCTTTCTGGTCTTGCTTTTCCATTTGATTTTGCTTACGCAAATTCGTTATTTGAATATCACAAAAAAGGCAGGAATTATTTGCAATTGGTTTGCTATTAATTACAATTGATTTGCCCCAATGTGGGCTAGCAATTTCGCTTTAAGATGAAAGATACAGTATAACGCAGCGTTCTTTATATATCAAGTCTCATATAAATACATTGTTTCAACGTGCACTTGTCAAATTATTCTGCGATAGCGCATCGCAGTGTATGTATCTCCCGTCTAAAGCGCTTTGTCGTGATTGCTGTGCTGAACCGTTCTTTAGAAATTGATATAAATTATATTGAAAAATTCGCTCTCATCGTGCTGAAACATCAAGCTGAAATTCAACATTCAAACTTTCCCTAGGACCAAATTCTTTATTTGGAAACGAATCAAGTTAGGCTCGAGTCATAAATGAAAATGTCGTTTCAGGTTCAGTCTGATTAATAAATAGTCTGCTTTTTTAACATTTTTTTTTCATTTCTGTTTTTCAATTAAGGTTTCAATAATATCTCCACTTTTGTGTCATAGTTGTAGATATAAATTTACATTTTTAATTTAGATGGTCCCTAACATTATTCATTAATTGGCTGAATTATTCGATATTAAAATAAAATTAAAAAAATAATGAATCAATAGGAATGTTTGGTCCATCCTTTGGACAACAATCTTCGTATAATTTTTTTCCTGGAAATGGGGACTATAATAATCAATGGGATTCTCAACAAGTGAATGCAGCCACAGCTGCCCAATCATCTTCTTCACAACAAAGAAAAGATCAAGTTCAAGATGATTATGAGTATTATGGAAATCGTAGTGGAAATTATTCAGCAGGACATGGAGGAATTCGGGTGAGTAGAACTGGTTAATTATAATTTAATGTTATTTACTAACCTACTTCTGTATAAAATAGGGCGTTGAACAAGGAATGCGAGGGTTGGGACTCGATATTAATTCATCATCGATGCAACAACAACAACAACAGTCACATCATGAAAACAAAATCAATTCACGGTCCGTATCATCCACATCGAAATCAGATAAAGCCCAAAAGGAAATCGTTCCCAAACAGATGACATGGGCATCGATTGCTTCACAACCGGCTAAACCACAAATAAGAGTAATTATTTGAACAAAAATACATATTTTAATTTATTGGCATTACGAAAAAACATTAATGATTTAAAATAAAAGGCAAATTCTAGCTCGTCAGCATTGAAAAAGAAAGGTCCTGGCATGCCACCACCGCCGATGGTGCCCGGCAAGCATAACATGGATATTGGTACATGGGACTCCCCATCCAAAAATGGTAGTTTAGTACCACCACCACCACCTGTAATTACGGCACCGCCACCACCATCAATTGAGCAATTGAGCAACCAAATGCCATCGAAATCGAATCAAAATAACAACAGTAATAATTCTGCCAACAATAATAGTGGCAATGGTCCACAAATGGGCCCAAATTCGGCACATCCATCAAATGCTAGTGGTTCGGGTGGCAATAACGTGACGAATCAACACCATAACATGAGTATGCCACATGGTAGTGGCACCGGACATCATAACGATATGAGACCATCGGCATGGTCGTCGAATCAGAACAACGATCGGAATGGTGGGGTATCCCATATGGGTATGATGAACAATGCCAATTCACAGCATCCGAATTCACAACAAGGCCCACCGCCTCCCCATCAACAGACGCCTCATCCAATGTCAATAATGAATAATTATCAGCGTCAGTCTAATCAGCAACCATCATCGCATATTAATCATCCGTCACCAATGCAACAGCATCATCATCAAAATAATTCGGGAGCGTCAATGCCGGCAACCACCCAACCGAAACCGAAAACATTTCCGGCCGAATCTGACTTGGATAATGTTCAAGTGTTGGAAGAATTGTTGGACAAAAATAACTATAATCCACCGGAAATCGATATGGAAAAGGCGAGCAATGCAAGATTTTTTGTCATTAAATCGTATTCAGAAGATGACATTCATCGCAGTATAAAGTATGAAATTTGGTGTTCAACTGAACACGGAAATAATCGACTCGATCAAGCGTATCGTGAACGTGAAAAGGATGGCGGAATTATTTATCTTTTTTTTTCTGTAAACGGTTCTGGTCATTTTTGCGGAATGGCTCAAATGATGACAGCCGTAGATTATAGTTCGGTAGCGAGCGTATGGGCTCAGGATAAATGGAAGGGAACATTTAAGGTTAAATGGATTTATGTAAAAGATGTGCCGAATACACAATTGCGTCAAATTCGGTTGGAAAACAATGAAAATAAACCGGTTACAAATTCTCGAGATGCCCAAGAGGTACCGAACGATAAAGGCGTACAAGTTCTACGAATATTGCATGCATTCAAACATACGACATCAATTTTTGATGATTTCTTTCATTATGAGAAACGACAGGAGGAAGAGGTCGTCAAGAAAGAACCAGTTCAATCAGGCCCGGGAATCTATGATGGAGGGCCAGGTAAACCGCCATATCAACAAGGCGGAGGATATGATAGGCCAAATTATAGTGGAGGATACGATCGAGGTGGTGCAAAAGGTTATGGTAATTAATTTAATTATTTTATTATTGTGTATTGTTGTTAGTTTAAGTTTTTTTTTCTTTGCTGAAGGTCAATATGGTGGTAATCATGGTGGTCGCGGTGGTGGCGGATATCACAGCAATTATGATAATAGACGTATTGGCAATGATGATGGATATAGTCGTGGTGGTTATGATCGTCCGCCAAGAGGTAATGAACATGGCGATGGTGGTGGCAGTGGTTTTACAAATCGAGACAATGACTATCAACGAAACAATCGAAGCGATTATCGCGATAAACGTGATGACCGAGGTGGATTTATGAGTCGAGATCGAGATAATGGCGATGGCGGTTTCGGGGGTGGGCGGAATGATATGGGACGGGATAGGATTGGAGGTGGTAGTGGTGGATCATCAATGCATCGTGAATATAGGGTAAGCGTTTCTTAGTTTTCTTTCTACTGCTTCAATTGGTAAATAACTGATAAATAGGCGTTCATTGTTCGGTTTCAAGTTCAATTAAAATCCCGGTGAAGATATTATTTATTTATTTATTTAATAATAACCAACAGGCTCAGAGCCCTACTGATGTTTACATTGTAGTGTCTTATCAAATCATTAAATTACAGATACTAAGAATAATACAACAAAACTGCTTGCACATTGTTAAAAATAAATTTAGAAAACTATTAGTGCAAGAAAGACACACACCTTAGAACTAAAGCCAATTGTCCATTAAGTCGTACGTATTACGTATATTGTCAAAATATGACATTATCAAATCAAATCAAATCGTGGTTAGTTAAAGTGTCTTCACTAATCGCAAGATTATTATCGATTAAATCTGAACCGATCTATTAATCAGATAATTATTAGATAAAATATAATACAATTTTATTATTTTCCGCGTTAAAAGAAAAAAATGGCGGCGCTGTAGGTAGAGGATGCCAAACCGAAGGGAATTTTGAAACCCGGTATTTCGGGAATTACGAAATCAAAACCGGGATCCTGGTTTTCAATACCGAAAATTTGATACTTTACAGATGATTTCAGAGGATTAAATTATTGAACTTTATTTCATATTTCAATTCAATATAACAAATTCACTTCATTCTTATAATAATATTTTATATTACATACTTCAGAAAATTGAATTTTACGGGATTTTCAGTCCAAATTCAACCTTTTTCATTTCAAAATCAACCTTTTACAAATCAAATTCAACCTTTTGCAAATGAAAATTCTAATAAAAACTATTCTATCATAGATTATGATTCGATATTTTGTACCACTGTGTCCAACTATTGAAATGTACCGTTAAAAAAGGTTGAATTTGGACTGAAAATACTGTATTCTCAAATTGATAGTAACTCTGGCGACATTGTGTATTCTATGAAATCAAATCACTCAAACGATAAAACAAAACGAAACAATTTGTCTGATTGTGTCTGGGTTATGTTTAGGCAAATCATTTTGCCTGTTGCAATCAAATACGTTTTGTTTGATTTGGTGTATGGCCAGCCTAATAGTTTCATCTATTGTACAATAATTAAATTGATACCGACGTTGTACATATGAACATATTTGAAAACCGAAAACCCGGTATTGAGCCAATGAAAACCGAATTTTCCGAATTTCCGAATTCCGCGATCCCGGTTTTGCATGCTCTAGCTGTAGGGTATTTCTTTATGCGTGTTCGTTGTGACATTGAAATGTGCGCTGCATCTGTCATAATTTTTCTATTGATCCGAAACAGATAATAAAAATATTTTTCGATTACAGATAAGTGCAGCGGAAGGATACACCTATAAAATAATAAAAATGTAGAAAATTAAAAATTTAGCAGGCTGTTTAATCAAATGATCAAATTTTCGACTATTTTGCCGACAATTTTTATCTAAAAACAGTAGTTTATTTACGCGATATTTTTAAAATTTGAGGTACATCCTTCCGATAATATTATAGACAGAAACCTCCTAAAATTTCAGCCAGGTCGATGAATAAGTTTTTGAGCTACAGCTGCAGCAGTTTTTGAAAACACATTTTCGAAATAATCGCGCTTAAAGTTTCAATAGTTAGTTCACGGTATACGGTAGCGGTGCGCTTGACTCTGTGCGATAACTCCGTAAATATATAATATTTCGATTCATCCTTTTTCCAGTATATTCTCAATATATTATACTTTCGAAATATGTGAAAAGAAAAAACGATTTTTGGAAAATTCTAAATCGATTGCTCCCTTAACAATAAAATTAAAATTTTCTAATTTATGCCATTTCAACAATATTTGAATATTTTAATATGTATATTGGCCGCAAATTTGGCAACAAAATAACGAGGCAAATAAAAGAGGACATGGGAATGAGCTTACTGGAATATATCTGTGCTGTTTGGGTAAAGGGGTATATGTAAATTTTTAGTGAAAATGGGTATAAGTCATAACTGGCTTTAGATAGGTGATCTCTATGTTGGGGTAAAGAGAAATAAGTCAGAATCTTATGACGTCATTGAAAAAAAAGGATGTGAAAAGGGGGACAACTGAGAAACATGGATTGGACATGGAAAATTGCAAATTTGCAAAAATTGATATATACCCCTTTACCCAAACAGCACAGATATTCTTAGAAGAATTAAATAAAGTAGTTAAGGGGCAATACATATATTATAATATGTATTATAGGGTTAAAAGATTGAATTTTAACCCGTATTATTATTTAAATATTTATGCTTTTATTTTTAATTTAATTAAATTATAGGATCGTACTGATCAAGCAGGAAATCGTGGGCGTGGAAGCAGCAGCAGCAGCGGTGGAATTGGTGGCAACAAAAGCTACAGAAATTAATTTCAATGAATAAACATTTTTTTAAATTTATTATCAAAGTGAATTTAGAAATATGAACGATATAATATAGTTCAGTGTTAATTTTTTTCCCAAAAAGTAAATATAAACAGAACTAATCGAATTCTATGAAATTAGTAAGTTAATTAAAAAAAAAAGAGGAAGGCAAAACCCTTGTAAACTCTATCCCGCGAGCAGCAAAATATTAAATGCACTTTTGTCTTGAACATTTTTAATATAACAAATTATAAATTTACATTATAAACAATATATTATTCTAAATATTAAATTAAATAAAAAACTCATACATTTTTCCAAATAATATTTATTAATGAATAAATAAAAACTTATCAAAAAATAATTTAAAAAAGACAGTAAATAATATTCAGTGTGTTGCTTCTATAAAAACCGAACATTTTGCGTGAACTTTTTATTAAAAGATTTTTTTTTTTAAATAAATTTAATGGCATTTTTAATGGTAAAACCAACTTTCCAATCATATAATTGGAAATTCAATAAACAATGTGTAATAATTATAAATAGTGATTCAAGGACAATTTTTCAAGTGGTCCAACAAATTATAAATAATAATTAAAGTTTTTAAAGTAATATTAACAGGTTAACAATTTTTTTTTTTACAAAATCGTATAAATTCGCAACGTAAATTAAAGGTTTATTTTCCAGTGGCTGATGGACATTACGGCCAGCACAATTTGGATCTTCATTTATTGCTGGAATTTTAGAAAAATTAATTTTAGTAGAGACATTTTTTCGGGAAAATTTAAGAAAAACAAATTTTTAATTTGGAAGATATTAAAAAAAAAAACGAAAAGCGATCTGCTGCTACTACAACTACTACCATTACTACTACTCTACTACCACAACTACATCCTTCATTCGACAACAATTTTTTAAAGAAAAATATTAGATTTAATATAAGAAAAATTATATAAATAGATAAATAGAAGAAAAAATAAAAAAAAAAAAACAATATTATTGAGGTAAAATGAATCAATTAGAGAATGTTACGGTTTTATAATATTTTAGAGGGTATACCAAACAGCACCGATTAAGATTGAGTTTCTATTCATTATATTTAATTTTTTAATCTTTATAGTATTAAATCTATTGAACCTCATCTAAATGCGAAATAATAAAATCGTAATTATCCACACTTTATTTAAAAATTTATTTCATTATTATTATATTATTATTTTTAATAATTAAAAACCCACACTTAGAAAATTATCATTATCCATATTCTCTACATTTTGCTCTTAGAAATTAAAAATTAATAAATTATTAAAAGCTACTCAACCCGTGGTTCATTTTACGATGACCATTATAATATAAACTCTCTATGCCGTACAGTGAATATACTCAATCAATTCGAATTTAATTTGTAATTTTTAATAATTTTTTCAATTGATGCTTTATAATAGAAATTCACTGTCCCAGATACTGAACGGACATTTTATATATTGATCCGTACAGTTATATATATTTCTATGTGCTTTATCGTAAAGTTTATGATCAGTTTGCGTTGCTGGTTTAATTGGGTTCGGAAGACTGAAAATAATTGTAGTTTTATTTTTCTAGAATTTATTTTAACACTAATAGCTTTTACCTGAATATGGCTCTTAATATTTCACCGAGAAATGTTCCAGGAGGCTGCATATATTTCTGGCCAGTTTCACATAGAGCTTTTAATATACACTCATTTCCATGTAATCCTTTCCTACAAGTAGAATCAGAAATAACTTGAGAAATGAAATAACTTCTAACTTATGTGAACGCTTTAAGGGGTCAGTCCCAATCTTTTTTTCTAAAAATAATTTTTTCAACAACCAGAGATTCTTCTACATATGTAGAATCTATCATTTTGGTCAGAAAGTTCGATAACAGGTTGAAAAATACGCAACAATCGAAGGGTCTCAATCTCTCAATATATTATCGTCGGGAAAAAAAGTTAATCGCGTTTTTCTCAAAACAACGTTTCTCGAAGTGGCTGACATTCTAAAAAGAAACTGTTGCACTATGCAATATGCTATTTTATATTGCTTAACATCTGCAGAATGTATTTTTGATATTGTAAACCCTAATTGGATCCCTAAATGTCCACATTGAGTCATCAAAGTGTCTAATTAATCAATATTTGAGTATTATTTATCGAGGATCCTCTAGAACAGTTTATTCCGTTTGTAAAAACTACCTTTAAAAATAATGATTTTTTGTTTCAGTCAGATTTCCTAAAATGGATGTGTGTTCAAAAACTTGAAGAATTTTTTCGTAACGCATGCATTTAGGCTATTTTTGACAGTGCCGTTGGCAAATTGAATTGGCACGCTTGTTTTTAAAAGTCGCAATTAAAAAAATATTCGATTTACAATATTTGAAAATAGATTGTCATCATTAGCAGTGTTATCAATAGAGATTGAACTGTTAAGAAATCTTGATTTTGATGATTTAACCAAAGCGTTATCGAATAACAAATCAAGGAAAAAAACATGTTAATTCTACTTATTGGTTAATACTACTTACTACCTGAATAAGTTCTCGCTGTTTTTCGTAAAAATAAATTCTTTATTTTAAGAAATTAGTAAAGAAAATATCATTACTTTCTTGCTTTCTGGAAGTATACAAATTCCATGTCGGAAAACGATACGTCTTTTGAGGCTATCCTAGAATCGATCCATTTTTTTACCGCTTTTGCAACATGTGGTTAACGGTTTTATGCTTCAAAATCACTTTGTCGTTTCTCTTCTCGTGTTGCAGCCATTTTTCCTTCAATACTTGGATCAGACGCATCAGTTGTAGTCGGTAGCGTTCTCCCGTGATAGTTCCGTTGGGTTTGAGCAGCTCATAATACACTTCATTCAGCTGATCCCACCACAGAGCATAAGCATCGAATCGTGGATATTCGACTTTGCCGTCGATGTTGATGCACGGCCGGGTTTATCCCACGATTTTGAACGCTTCGGGTTATCGTATCGGGGTATCCATTTTTCATCGCCATTCACGAGCCAAGTAGCTGTTCACGTGAAAAAACGCCTTATCAATAATTCAGCCTGTAAAAAAGATTAATTGGGGCCCCATTTTAATATTAGCCCCGGGCCACATATTGTCTTAAACCGGCCCGGTGTTTAACTAATTAAATGATAGATTTCAGTATACATTGATCCTATAAACATATCAACTTTTTATCTCGAACCGTTGAACAGATAAATAGGGTGAGGTGGTTTGAAACACTCTGTATAATTGTGTGATCTATAAATTCTTTATAAAGTTAGTTAATTCTCTATTAATTTAGAATTAAGTTAGTTAAAAATCCAATATTCGGCACTTAAATAGTAATGAAGCTCTGTTCAATACCGTTCATTTCATAAAATTACATGAGAAAATTGAATGAGGCGTTTAGGAGTTATTTGCTTGAACAAGACGCAAATCCGGATATTTTAGCAAAAATACGATACTTTGAGGTACCCAGTAGTACCGCGTAACTGCAAGTCGAATGGCGAAAGAAAAAACCCGTATCGAATATCCTTATAAAATTTTGAGACTTTTATCAAAATCGAAAGGTTTCGGGATCAGAGGGTGATAGTTTCGCTTGAAATTGTTGTATGTAATACTTGTAGATATATTCCAAAAACCTTTTAAATTTTTCAAATTTTTGTAAATTTTATTAATTCAATCAATGCACAACAAATAAACTGCACCATTCCGCAGATAAAAGATATCAAATTAAAACCCGAGAAATCTTTCATATAAAATTAGTTCAAAGAGGCTCAGCCCTTTGCTTATGGAAAAATACTCTATATAAACTGACTTACCCAAACGAAATTAAAGCAATTTGCTTGAACTCGCAAGTGCTAATTACATTAAAATTCGTATTAGCCCCACAACAATATTTGAGCTACAGATAACCATTAGCAGATAAGCATAATAGGCGTCTCTAAAATAAGCTTCATCAATAATATGATATAAACGCCTTAATATACAAGTATATATTACACACTCATATTTAAATCTAAAATCGTTAAAAAATACACTTGAAATATAATTATTATAATAATCTAAATATAATTATTAGGGTGGTCGTTAAAATGCCTCTTAGCGAATTTTGACCGTGCAAACCACCCGAGTGTCGAGTTAGAAAGCACTGAATGAACCCCCAAGAGACTATCAATCTTCATTTTAACCTTTTCTTGATTTGATGCACAGTTCTCGAGATATTCCGTTGTATCAAGATAAAAAACACCCTATT
>JANTOP010041691.1:0-10585 GCA_027564815.1 Symmerus nobilis | reverse complement strand
TCCTGTCAAATGTCGAATTAAAGAGAGAGGTTGGGAAAAAATACGACTGCAAATTATCCCATGGAAACGATAAGTTACTTAGCTTGCAAATGAAAAAGTAAATATCTCTCAGTTTCTGTCAAATGTCAAATTACAGAGAGTGTTTGGAAAAAATTACGCTTGCAAATTTCTCCATGGAAAAGCCCCATAAAAAACAAAAAACAGTCCAGCAAATAAAAACAATATATTTGTTTGAGGCTGTTCTTTAATTGAAAATTCCCCTAACGTTTCGGCTCAATATGAGGTCTTTTTCAAAGGGATATATAGAAAAATATGTTACAAAATCGTTATAAATTCTATTCATGCACAAATACGGATGACTTTGCAATGAAATAATAATTTAGGTATTACTTACATAAAGTTAATTTAACAAAAATGTGTAGGTAGACAACAACCAAATTTTTACGTTAAAAATTTTGTAAAATGTAACTGACAAAATATAAAAATAAATAAATAATTTAGCGCACTTGACGTGGTTAGTCCGGTAGTTGAGAAGTGTCTAGTTGAACCTGCGTCTTTTAGGTGGTGAAGTGTTAAAATGTCTGGGTGTGTCTGAGTCTGATTGTGTTGAGTGTAGGTGCATAAAACCCCTTTTTTCACGCTAACATTGTCATCGATGGGCCATTGAGAGACAATGTTCCATAAGTGCAGTTTTTGGAAAAGCCGGATCTCCGGCTCTGGTGCGGTCTCGTCTATGGTTCATGATCCTTCTTTCCAGATACTGTTTAGTTTGTCCGACGTATGAAAACTCACAAAGGTTGCCTTCATCATCACTACCACATGGGATCAAGTAGACCACATTCGTCTTTTTTGGGAAAGAAATAGGGTCTTTAAGTCGTGAGAACACTTGTCTTAGTTTGTTGTTACTCTTGTGAGCGATACAGGTAAATGGTGCGTAGTTCTTCAATACTCTTTCTATTTTTTCGGACACCCCTCTAACATAAGTTATACTGCTGTACGAGGGAAGTGTCCTAAGTGGAGTTATGGGTTGTGTAGGGTCTTTCTGGGGGTGTGTGTTATGTAAGTATTGTGATATTAGTTTCTGTATTATGTTGTAGAGGTAGTTGTTAGTGTGTAGTGTTTGTTTAATTGTTGTAATGTTTTTTGTATAGAATTTCTTATCGCTGAGAGTTAAGACTCTGCTTACGATATTCCGTGCTGTGTTAAGTTTTTGGTGATGTGGATGGTGTGTGTAATAGTTTAAAATACAATAGTGGTATCTATCTAAAATAGTGGTATCAATCTGGTTCTATCCTGTTTGCGTCATTACGAATTACTAATAGATCAAGATACGGTAATTTACCATCTACTTCGTATTCCACTGTGAAAGAGAGTTTAGGGTGGAAGTTGTTCAGGGTCTGTAGCATGTGGTTGATGGACTCTTCCGGTAAGATTGCAAAAATATCATCAACGTACTTTGTGAGAACCTTTGGGAGTTCACCATACCGTTCAATAGAAACATCCAACAGACGTTGTGTTATTATGTCTGCTATGGTGCTTGATAAGGGGTTGCCCATTGGCATACCATAAATCTGTTTATAGTGTGTTGCCTGATAGGCGAAATAATTCGCGTCGATTAGGCAAAACTTCAACATTCTGTTGAACAGGTCTCTCTGGGTATGCTGGTGAACTGTGTGGCGGTTTCCCACCGTTCGTTGATGATACTTATTGCTAGGTCAACCGGAATATTGGTGAAAAGGGATACTATGTCAAAACTAATTAGTCTTTCGTTTGGTCTAATTGTGATATCCCGGATCTTATTTTTAAATGTGAACGAATTCTTAACATTTCTTTTTTCCGTGTAATCAACTGTTTGGACAATAATTCAATTCGTTAAGTAAGAATCTGAAATATGTATTACCAGGTAGAGTACAAGGCGCGTTTCCCCAATAAGCCTAATCCACGTTTTTCAAAAATCTGGTTCGACAAATCATATCTTGCTGGAAACAACTTTCAATCTTTCAATTTCAATATTTAACATTCATTTTCGGACTCTTCGTGATTTCTTCTTTGTCCTCGTCTCCTATTTCTTCTGTTTTCTTCAGTATTTCCATGAATTCAGCCAGGGGACACGATGGATCGAAATCTGCAGTGTACCCCATTCGATTTCGGTATGGACGATGCATTCAAGTAGAACTAGACATGATAATGTCCACAAATCGCTGTACAATCCTACTTTTCTGCAGCCACAGTTGATGATACGAATTCCATTGTCAAAAATCACGCCAGGAAAACACTCTGTCTTGGTAAAAATGTGTGAGTGTTTTATCAATTCCGAATTTTTTCCAAAAGATTTGATGAGACTGATTTTCTCTTGGGAATTGTGTGCATTAATAAAATGTGATTTTAACAGTTTGGATATTATTTCATGCTCTATATATCAAGCATGGGTTCGTGTAAATAATGTTACTAATAAGTCCACTCTGCTCGTCGTCGTCGTCGTTGCTCTGAAGCTTCAGATATATTTTTGAATGTCGCAATAACCGTCGTTCTTAGCGATTCTGTGCATACGAAGTTATCAGCAGTGATTTAAATCTGGGGTATAGCCAGGCTATTTCAAGGCCGTGTTTTCAATCCTACTTTTGATATAAAATGGTTCGATGGCAGGGCGCAGAATCGTCGTGGAAATTCGAGTTGACTGTGACTGGAAATATGCCTATCGATAGAGGGAATAAGATGGGACGCCGAATATACTGTACCTCAACAGACTTGTTCATAGTGCGCATGATTCTATCTATCTATAAAGATGACATATTTCCACCATTCACAGTTCAATTTCTATAAGCTGTCAACCGTATTTTAATGGTTGGCTTCGACTTTTTACGGGGTCATTGTCCCAAAAATCTTCTACTCTGGAGCCTTCTCCTGACCCTACGATTGCTTATTCTTGTTTTTGTCTTATCGCGTAACGTTTTGTTTTTTCCCTATCTTTAAGGAAAAAATTGGTGTAATCTCAGAATTAATTGCTCATCATGTGACTATCAGAAGCAATTGCTCATCCCTTTTATTATGAAATACAATACTCGAGCTTCAACTGTATCTGAGATTTGCCATCACTTCACCTGACTGACCATGTTGATGGGAAATCGGTTTTAATACCGATATTACTAAGCTTTTACTAAAGTGCGTGCCGAATATTTTCTTTGGCCGGAAAAAAATACAAAAACTAAATATTTACAGTTGAAATTTATAAATTAAAGACTCGCACCGAGAAATTTGAATATCGGATCTTTCGACATTTGATCTCGATTTCCCAATAATTTCCTTCGGATCCAACAAAATCTAATGATGCAGGAAGTTTATAAATGAGTTGAGGAAAAATATAAAAATATCAAACCTAAACATTTCGTTCAAAAGCTCTGCAAAACTTAAAAGCTCCCAGGAAGCCTTATTTTCCGAACTTTATTTTTACGTTTTAAAATCTATTTTCTATCCAAATAACGATCCTGAAACGAAATTTCAAATTTTCCTAAAAAAAAACCTTCAAAAATTTCGAAAGCTCATTGAAAGCTTAAAATTAAATGTAATTTTATGTAATTTGGAATCGAATTTTTATTCGATTTACTAAATTTAGATAGAATATGAAATAAAATAATGTCGTAGAAATTGGGGGTAAGTCAGGAAAGCAATTTCCCCAATTTCATGACTCTTCCATCATTTCTGTTCTTTGGATTAATTTTTTTTTTATTTTTCTCAAATTTGCATGACTTTTGCCGACTTTTCTCCTACGTTGATTTCTCCTCAATTTTTTATCGACTGTTTCCAGCCACTAACGAGCTGGGAATTCCGGGTTTTTCCTGAGTTTTACATATTTTATCGGCATTTTTTTACGATTTCAGCTAAAATCTGTATTAACTTGTCTTGAATTTCGCTAATGTTCCTATTATTTAAAATTAAATAATTTTGAATGTAAAAGGGTCGATATCGAGAGATTTTCTTTAAATAAAAATAAGAAATCTGGACGAAATCCTTGATTTCTTTCTCAATCAGATCCACTTAATCACCAAGGACTTTTTCCTATTTAAATTGCATTAGATTTTGTCATATTTCGATATCCGATTTTTTTAGAGACCTGAAATTCTATAATTAATTCTTGATCAACCTTGGGTTAAAGATTAACTTAAAAATGACCCAAAGGGGGGTTTTTCAAATGCGACAATATTTACCGGTCGCATTGATTTTTGTGAAGCCATAGAAAAATGATACCACGGATCCGATTTTAATTTGTGGTTTTATTTATTTATGTTGATAATAAATTACCATACTTAAAAAACAACCTGATTGCCTTGGGATTAATTGATCTAATTTTATATTCGTGGGATTAATTGAATTAAGGGAAATCAGGATATTACTACATCCTTCTGACACTTAAATAATTGATTTCTTCCACATTTAAGGTCGAGTTTAGGTTGAACAGCCACAAAAGAAGGCAGTTAATTATAAACAAAACCCGATTATATTAATAATAAAAATGAAAATGGTACTTTCACAGCGGCAACGCCAAGAACTGTAAGTAGAGATGAAATTTAATTAAAAAACCAAATAATCTTAACCGTTTTTTCAATCCCAGTAATCAGGCAATTGCCGACTATCTAACAACAAACGGTTACACGGAAGCGTTCGATGTGTTTCGGAAGGAGGCCGACATATCGCAGGAGATCGAAAAGAAGTACAATGGAATATTGGAAAAGAAGTGGACGTCAGTGATACGACTGCAAAAGAAGGTGATGGAATTGGAAGCGAAATTGTCGGAGGTGGAGAAGGAGGTGATTGAGGGTGGACCGACAAAAACGAAACGATCGGCTGGCGAATGGATACCACGGCCACCGGAGAAATTTTCATTAACCGGTCATCGATTTCCAATCACAAAGGTAAATTTAATTCGACTTCAAACAACGATTTTTGATTTCCGGATTTTTTTTCGCAGGTGATTTTTCATCCAGTTTTTAGCTTAATGGTTTCAGCGTCTGAAGATTGTACGTTAAAAATATGGGATTTTGAAACTGGTGAATATGAACGAACCCTTAAAGGACACACCGATTCCGTACAGGACGTTGCCTTTGACAATCAAGGCAAATTGTTGGGTAAATAATTTCAATATATCTTAATCTCCCATTTTACTTGATTTTGACTGTTTTTACAGCAACTTGCAGTGCAGATTTATCGATAAAATTATGGGATTTCCAACAGACGTACGAATGCATAAAGACAATGCACGGTCACGATCATAATGTATCGTCCGTTGCATTTGTACCGGCTGGCGATTTTATTCTGTCCGCCTCACGTGATAAAACAATTAAAATGTGGGAGGTGGCAACTGGGTATGAATATCTATCTCCTGGTTGGTCCTGTCCTATCTCTCTTTATAACCCCCCAATTTCTTTCCTCGTAGCTATTGCATTCAAACATATGTCGGCCACCGAGAATGGGTCCGAATGATTCGTGTTAATATTGATGGTTCCCTATTTGCGTCATGCTCAACCGATCAATCGATCCGTATATGGTGTATGAACTCGAAAGAGTGTAAAGTAAGTCCGGTTTATATCAATTTATTCGCTTTAACTTATCCTTTAATCGATGTTAGGTGGAGCTACGAGATCATGATCATACAATTGAATGTATTGCATGGGCACCAGATTCAGCTGCGGCCCCAATTAACGAAGCTGTCGGTGCTGATAATAAGAAAGGTGCACATCAAGGACCGTTTTTGGCGTCCGGTTCACGAGATAAAACGATCCGGGTAAAGGATAAAACAAAACTTGATCTCAATCAAGAAAATTGAAATATTTTATTTAATTATAAATTTTAGATTTGGGACGTTGGTGCCGGTATCTGTTTAATGACATTAATCGGTCATGATAATTGGGTTCGTGGTTTGGTATTTCATCCTGGCGGCAAGTATCTGTTGTCGGCAAGTGATGACCGAACGATTCGGGTCTGGGATTTACGCAATAAGCGATGTTTAAAAACATTATATGCTCATCAACATTTTTGTACGGCTATTGGTAAAATGGAAATCTGAAATCCCATTTAAATTTCATACTAATTTTATTTCATTTCATTTTTAGACATTCACAAATCACTTCCGTACGTAATATCGGGAAGTGTAGACGAAACAATTAAGGTGTGGGAATGTCGTTGAATGTCCAGTTATTTTTATTATATTTTTTTTTTATTTTAATTAGAGAGGAGAGCTAAACAAAAACAGAAAATTAAATTTAGTAATTTATTTATACGTTTAAAAAGAAAAAAATATATTTTTTAATTTAATGTGTAGTAATTTGTAACCTGAATAGTTTTTCTTTTTTTTTTCCTTTTTTTAAAAATATTTTTTAATTGTTTTATAAAATCTATCAAATATTTTCTTAATAATTTTCTTTTTCTTTTTATTTCTTTTTTTTTTTTTTTTTTTTAATCCTTGTCAAAAGATACAAACAAACAATATTATATTTCTACAATAAAAACTATGAAAAATATTTAAAACTATTCAATATATCAAATAGTAATTTAATTAATTAGAAAACAAAATAATTGAAAACCAGGAACCCAGTTAATTTATTTAAAAAAAATAGAACTTGTTTAACACGTTCGATGAAACGAAATATATTTTTAATTTTCTTCTTTTAAAGACATTTTTTGAAATTTAATAGACAGAGAAAACGTTTAATTTCCTTCGGTACTAATTTATTTTAATTTAATTTTTAAATGAAATGATAATTGAAAATTAATCTAGATAAATAGCTGCTTTTCCCCTATTATATTAAATAAATATTAAACTAATGAAAAGGATAATTAATTGTATAAAAATTGAAACATAAAAATATTAAATAACAAGAAACGATTTGTTTTTTTGTGCTTTTGTGCTTTCTTACATTTATTAATAGTCGTTATTTAGCGATTAGAGAAACTAATTATATTTAAATAATTAAGCTAAAAAAAAACAATACAAAATTAATTACTTTGGAAACAACACACAGAAATACACCTTACCCCCACCTTCATTATTTAATTGCTTATAATTCCCTTTTTTTTCTTTAAATTGTAGGTCATTTATATGAGCTTGATTTATTAAAAATTTGAATTCTTTCTTCAAAAACAATTGAATGGTAATTTTTGTACATAATTTTAATGTCGAATGAAATTAAGTATCAAGAATATAGTGTATTTCGTCCTCTCTGATGATTTCCGTACAATCTGAATCAATGTTAAGGAAAGAGGTTCATTACTTTGTGGAAATAAAAATTCAATTATAAAAATAATTAATATAATCCAATTTAATTGCTTTGATATTTTTTAATTCGTTGCAATTAATTTTAATTAACTAACTATCAGTCAGATCTCTTATTGACGATATTACATCCTACCAATAGTTGTCTCAAATTATTTTCCATCTAGAAGATCCTATCCCAAAAACGATTAGTGCTAAGAGAAGTAGATCGACAGATAATTGTTATAGAAATAATCATTTTTAGAAGCTTTATATTAATTATAATTAAAAAAAAAAAGAAATCCGAGCATAAATCCGGAAATCGATTGGATTCAAATAACTATACGCAACTACCCAAGTAGTATAACAGAATTACGTTATGTAACCGTCACCTAACTGCTTATAATTTTACTTGGGATACACGTTGAGTCGCCATTTTTTTTTTATTAACAAATTCAAATATTAATCGTCCAGTAAAAAGATTTCAGTTCAGTTATATTTTTTTTTAAATTAATATTAATTAAGTTGCTCATTTAAGATAGAAACGTAAAGAAACTATATAATTTAAATTTAATAAAATAACATAACATTTAACTAAATATAACTGAGGAAATTTATATAAATAAATATATTTTTAATTTATAAGTAGAGTGTAGAGCATATTTAATTTAAAATTAATTTAATTATATATATTTTTATTTTGCTTCATCGATCAATTGATTTAGAAATCTTTTCATAGTTTTTGAAATTAATTATTTAATTAATTTTCGATTTATATAATATATTTTATTTGCCAATTCGCCGCATTATAAATACCCAAGAAAAATAAAATCGAATCGAAGAATGCGGGGGGAGACTCATTGGACAATTTTACATTAAATGTAATAAAATTGTTTCAAATTTATATATGAGATCTAAAGATATTTAATTTAAATTAAATAATTGTGCTACCCAGCTCGTTTTTTTAATATATTTTTTTTTAAAAAAGAATTATAAATTATAAAATGCACTTTAATAAAAATGAGTCAATATAAAAATACCAATTTGGAATTTAATTAATATGAAATTCTAATTTTTTCAAAATAAAAGTATTAAGCTAATCAAATGTATTATTATTAAAAAAATATATTAAAATATATTTAAAGATTTCAAGGAATTTATTTTTATTTTGGTCGGTTAGATTCGACTATGTGTGGACTCGATTGGGGCAAAAGGAACCAATTAAAAATACACACCAATTATCTAATTTCATTCCGGAAATATCCGAAATGAAGTATTTTATTCCTTAAATTACATTAAAAAGAATGGAAGAGAAAATCTACTGCCGCTGTCCAAATTTATATTTCCCTCTCATATGATACGGTAATGGTACAATAGCCGGACATGGTAACTGACCAGGCAACGTACATATACATGGACGTTCACAACCAACACCAAAATTAGCTGGATTATCCGATTTTTCGGCCAGTTTTGCGTCAGCGGCTAATTGTTCTCTAGAAATTTAAATAGAAAATTAAACACGGGAAGAATCAACCGATTCCAAACTTACTCTGATTTACCGATCACTTTTATCAAATGATTTTCAATTTGATCCTTATTCCGACCTTCGATATCAATTAAAATTTGGTTCCCATTATCTAGAAATAAAAACGGTTTAAAATCAGGAGATCTGTAGCCATTCCCGGAATAGATTCCCACTTACCATAGTAACATCTGATGAATGGCGTTGGGGTCATATTCTTAAATGTAACCACTTGGACCTGGGGGTTTTTATACTGTAATTGGGGGATATTCCAAAAGACGAAGTTCCTGTAGAAAGGGAAATGAATCGAGATAATCCTTTCGTATATTAGATAAGCCTTACCGAGCGCCATCGTGTATATCACCGCTGGTATTATAATTCACACTGAATATTTTGATTCGTTCCTTTAATATCAATTTTCCAGCATTTAAATATTGAATTGTTCGTCGAACTGGAGCTCTTCCTTTCATGAACGGCATTTTGAATCCTTTGGATTAATTCCAGATTTTTCGGGTCGAAATTTTAATAATTAAAATATTGACAGCTAATCATATGTTTTTCACAGCCATTGTATGTATAACGTTAGGCGGGCAATAGACGTTACAACGGCTGTACCAACCTGTGTTGTCCGATATCGATCCAACGGTTGTATGAAGCATTTATTTACTCGGTGCGATTTGCGCACGATTTACGTACAATTGTCGGCCGACGAGATTTTGTTGTAAAAAAATAATTTTTAATATTTGGTGTATAGCTGCTTTCGTCAGGTGTTTGAGGTGGCGATGACAAGTCCTAAAATTGTTTTTGGATGTAATATAAACACTCTTAAATAGCTAAATTTTAAAAGCTTCTTCCCTGAGAAGTTTATTGCTGTATTCTTTCGAATAAACAATATCAATTTATTTTGTAGCCTATCCCAGCATCCACTTCGCACAATACGCACCGGCGACGTTTTAATTTCGGCAGAAACTTCTTGGGATTCTCATTTGAATTGACCGGTAATAGATAGATCACATTTGCTTTCGATGGTTTGCTTAACAGACACATCCATTAACCTTAACCATTAACCATTAAGTCTGCTTAACCATTTTACGAGATCTCAGCATGGCCTGTATCCAGTCGCCAATAGCTGGGTCCAGTCCTATTCTATAGGTAGCTCTCTTGATTGAGTCATAAGAAGTATTATTGAAGGCTCCCTCTATATCTACAAGTATAAAGCCCGCCAATGCCACTTCTTTATACTCAAGTGTATATTCAATTATATTAACAAGACTATGCAGGGCAATTTCAGTCGATCTGCCTGCCTGATAGGCATGTTGATCCTTGTGTAAGGGTTTATACATTAGCAACCCCTAACGTATAAGTTTAGTATTTTTTCCATCGTTTTGAGAAGAAACGAAGTAAGACTAAATAGGGCGAAACGCTTTTGGACTGAAGTCCATTGCACACCCGGCCTTAGGGATATAGACGACATTAACTCCTGTCCATAGGGAGGGAATATGTCCTAATGCCAAACTGGCTTTACAGATTCTGGTCAGAACCGGTATGGTTTCCGCTGCCCCGTATTGGAGCATCGCGGAAAAAATACCGTCTGCACCAGGCGATTTGTATGGCTTAAGCGTGCTAATGGCCCATTTAAGGATACTGGGTTTGAATATGTCAGAGGCTAAGTTCCAAAGTCTACTAGAGGGCCTTACAGCCCGTGGAGGCATTTGGATCGCCGTCGTACCGTCTTCAAGGATTTTAGATTCTGGAAAGTGTGTTTGAAGTAATAACTCCAGAGTTTCTTTGCCAGATTCTGTTGAGCTGCCATCTGG
>JANTOP010041680.1:0-10586 GCA_027564815.1 Symmerus nobilis | reverse complement strand
TCTATAAACTGAAATTAGATATTATTTAAATTTTAATATGGGAAAGTTATTATAAAACTTTTCCTAACACATGAAAAACGGAATATTTTACAATCTGCATGCAAGCTTTTTTTCCCAACATTTTCTCGTTTAAAAATACCATCAAAATCTTGCATTTAGTTTTATAACTTTTTAAGAAGTTTTAATTTCTTGTAACTTTATACTCAATCATCCATTTTTTTCCGTAAAACTGTCTTAATTAAGAATAATTTGAAAATTATAATAAATAAAAGGATTTAGTTGAGTGGAAGTTCTTGGGATTTAATTTATAGGATCAGTTAGCGAATATTAGGTAATACCTTTTTCCATTATTTTAATGGATTTCCTAATATTATAATTTATTTTTATTTAAGATTGTGTTAATTGAGAGGTGAAAAATGGCCGTGCCTCTTCAATTATTATACCCGATCAATTATGAGATCGATTCGATTAACACTCTTAAATTATCAATAATTTTAAATAAATGGAAAAACTGAGACAAATAATACGATAAGAATGCCCTACTAATTATGGAGAAAAAGATGCAAGAAGAAATCTAAAGATATCATCGGATTAGATTGGATTTAATTCCAATGTCAATTTCAACATATCGTTCTCATTGAACTTGATCTTACAGAACCAGTATGTCTCTTCCATGTCAATATTCAATCAATCAATTTTTTTTTATTAAATTAAAAATTAAATATTTTATCTTAAAGTGGTGGTCATGCAATCGGTCAATAAATCAAAATTAATTTTCTTTAAAAAAAAAATCAGATACAAAATAATGTATTTGACTCCGTGAACTCTTTGATTTTTTAATATTTTTATATGAAAAATACTTCTATTGATTATTGAACATGATATTTTGTGGTTACCAGTACAAGGAGAGGAATTATACCGCAAGTGGGAAAAAGACCTTAAGTTCAATATGTCGCAAATGTCTTAAAACACTTGAGGTCTTTTTCTCTAATACGACAATATTGTGGTCAAATGTTCACCTTGTTAACCCCTTTTCATAATAAAATACTTTACAGCCTGTCTTATAATAATGTATTTTGTATATATATATTACACATATCTATTACGTATGTATATATATTTTCAAATATTCCATTAGAGACAAAAAAAAGTGAATAGTCATGTCCATCTATTTTGTCTGATTTATTCGAGATGCTAATTGCATATAATTGAGTTTTAGAATTCGAAATCATTGCTGTGACATTTGATGGTCTCGCTCGCATCACACTACCAAATAAAAATCTCATGTGTTTAGGGAATAAAGCTTGAAAAAAATATCAACAATTCAACAAGTCAAATGGGTTCGGAAAAAATACGGGCCAATCTAGAAAAGAGCTTCTAAGAAAATCGTGGAAATCTCATTGGTCGACGATTTTAATCTTATAATTTTGAAATTATAAATTGTTAGAAGATCGCTTCAGATTTTTATGTCATTCTATTGCATTTGTAGAGAAATATGACAACTAGATAAAATTTCCTATTATTTACGATACTTTTGGGTTTCCTTTGGGAAACTTTGGGTATTGGGTAGACTTATCCTGACTTTTACCGACTATTTTACCTAATTATCCCAATTTTTCCTAACTTCTTCTCAATTTTGGACAAAGGCATGCGGTAGAACCAACAAACTCTAAAGAATTTAAATAAAATACTCGAAAATAATTTGCTCTAACAGGACTAGTAAGCTTAGGATTCAAAGATACCTAGAATATTTCAGGTGAACCATATAAGTGAGTCTGACCAATAATTAAACATTAAATCCGCAATTTACTTGATTTTGTTATTTCGCCACTCAAACTTTATATCATTTGGAAGTGACACCATTCTCATGTATTAATTGGAAAATTCGTATATTTATTTGAAATCAATAGAAATTCATATAAATGATAATTTTTAAAATTAAAAAAATCTCATTTATTATCCCTGAAGTATCCTGAATAATCTTACATATTTTTCCAATAATAATTCCAATTCGAATTATACGAAAATCTAATAGGAATCATATCTAGGAATCATTACAATTATTTTCTGTTTCTAAGGAAATAAATGTATAAATAAATTGATGTATAATTAGAAGCAGGTCATATAATCCGTAAGATGCTCTTATCCTTTTCCTAGGACATATTTTTTATGTAATTGTGATGGAATGGCTACTAGCAACTGGACAAGGATAATTAGAAGGTCTCTGTTCAATTTTAGGGACGGCCTAATGTTCAGCATAATTTATTAAGAGGAAATCTTGCAGATTTGATAGAAATTAGTCTTTAATTGAGCTATTAAGTTGTTCAGAAAACGAAGGTTCATCCAAATTGGTCAAAGCTTTCGTAATAAAATTATGAAACTGAAAATTGATCATGTGATTATCCATGAGATACACTGAAAAATATTCCATTTATCGAAGCTATCTCAAAACCCAGAAATTACTTCTTAATTTAATTAATCAACTATTGGAGAAAAATAGATTTAACCAAATTCGACAAAAGTTCCTTAAACAAATTTTGAATTTACGAAATAAATACCGGAAAAAAATTTAGGACAAGACCCCCTCTCACTAACTACAACGTATATTGTGGAGTGATAAACTACGAAGACCAGCATATACTTTAACAGCCACTGATCGGCAGTGGCTATCCTATTATTAGGGATAACTCCCAAGCTTTTTACCAAATGAGAAAGAAGAATTACAACCCCACTTAAAGTTATAGCAGGTGGTTCAGTTGACGGACATAAACGCAAGTAAATTATAGCCATAGTCGTAGTCGTAGCCTAATATTGCAAAAGATCGACAAATTCATATTAACGTAAGTTTAAAAAATATTTAACGCCTCTTGTTCATTCGGCGGAAATTATTTTTCTTTTAGGAGGGACGGATGTTGTGAACTGTACCCAGTCCACAACATTTCCAATAAACAATTATTTACGCAATACAACAGGCCAACAACGGTTGCATAATCTCTTCTTATTATGAATTGAAGCGAAGGCGGCAAAAAATATGGAAGTAAAGGATGTAATTAGAGATTTTGCCAATTTAAAATCTAGGAGGAAGGACTTCAAATTTTAAATAGGGTAAAACCGCCAATAGCCGTACACTTAATCGTTATACTGCATATAATTTACTTTATTTCAAATCCGCTGAAGCATTTATCGTCACCTACATTATTTAGATGATTCTACAGGATTTGAAACGTAATTCCTCAAATGAAATTAAAATAAATTTTATAATCATTAATTACGCGGAAGATATAAAGTACAAACATCCAAAATCACCAGTGATGGTGATTTATTTTATAAGTATGTCACAAATTTATACGACTTTTCTTACAAACTTACGACTACGAGCCAACTCTTTAGAACCTATAAATTGAATTTCAATAAATTTTGGCAAATTTCGACGACATGTTCGGAACAATTAGCCGACATTTCACCGACATATGTCAAGAATTTCATCAGAACATTTGATCAGCGAAGATAGGCATCTCTCCAGTTTTTATAAACATTTTTTCAACAATAATTGAATTTTAGAATTTAGGGTGGGCGGAGAGGGGAAGACGGAACGATTAAAGTGTTTCCATCTACTTTTAAAAATAAAGAACGTGTAGATTGAATATAATATATTGTATTTATTAATGTTAAAAATTAATACATTTTATTTGTCGCTATCACCAAACTTTCCGACAGTGAATTTTCAAATTTATATTTAAAAAAAAAAGATTATTAAATTATCACCAAATATACGTTGAAAATTCATTTCGGAAAATTGAATAATAAAAAAAAAAGAAGAGCTTAAAAGCCTTTACTGACATAATAACCAACACCTGAAATCATTCGATTTTCGTATATAAAATTTTTGGATGGATGACTTTTATAAAATGCCAATTCATTGACAAAAAAGAAAAAAAAAATTGAAATTAAATATTTAAATCTCTATAAATTATTAAGAGGGAAGGTTCGAAAGTTTAATTGGATTTTACAATATAACTCTCGATTCAAAAAATTTTTTGTTCCACCTCCAAATATTGGATGGAAAATTGATTTAAAATAAAAAAATCCATTCAAAGATGAAATAAAAATCCATTCCGTAAAGATTTGTTTTGTTCCGAAAGGGATCGTAAAATTGAATGAAATCGAAATTGAATGACAATGCAAACCCATACAGAGTTGAACCATAACTTAACGTTCAACTCACTTTCAATATGTTATAGATAAAATATTGAATTGAATTGATTGACAGGCCATAGATATCAATCAGTTATATTTTTTAAATGGCAGCCTATCGGTTTTTTATAAGCGAATTTTCGATGGTTAATTAACGATCATTAAACCAATGTTCTCTCGATGTTGACAACGAATATTTAAATATTCGACTTAATTATCGATTTCAATTCAGAATAATTAATTACGACAATTTTTTTTTGTTTGGGTTACCCAGACCCGTAAAATTCTACATCCCAAATCAATCAATCAATATTGGAATCGTTGAACTTGAAATGAAACCATCAGGTTGTATTATTTCTCGATTTGAATTTTAAATTTTAACTATATTTGGGTATTTTATCCAGATTTGTTTTATCTTATTTTATATTCGCATCAACTATCAGCTTGATGATTGATTATCAGGGGGTATTTTTTATATAAATCTTATACTTGATGTAATTGAGTTATTTCTACTTGTTTAGTTTGATATTCATGAGAATATAAATCAAAATTTCCAAAAACCATCCGCCCAAATTAATTAAAATTCATGAAGGAAAACTGAATAAAGAATTCCTAGACTTATATAACTAGATCTGTTGATGGATAGCAGATTTAAAAAAATTTATTTGCCGTATAATCGATTCGCAAATCGACCGTAAAAAAATAATTGAAATTGAGGTATACCTAAAAGCTCAATCGATATCTTGACTGGATACTTGTTACAATAACCAGTAACGAATTCCATTAATTTGTTTTAAAACCACGATATTAATCTACCTTTAAATTGCTGGCAAATAATAAAAAAAAAATCGGTATTGTAACCAATTAAAATTAGCAACCGTATATTTATTTTAATTAATTCGTTAAGAGTTAATCATGAAAAATGTTACTTTTTCCGCAGGAGATTTTTTAATTATTTTGTACTTTCAAGTAACCATTTCAAGCAATTTTTTTTTCGTCTTATATTATCTATCTATACGATATCGTAAAGATTTAAGCATTAATAGAAATTTCACGCTGTCATAGTTTGGCTAGAAATATTAAGCTTGAATTAATAATCGGATTTAAAGAAAAATGCCCGATGTACATTTAATAATAAAGTCCACTGGTTTTAAGCAGGGCCGCGTCTTTCATACAACAGTTTAATCCGGGCCTATAATCCGTGAGGGCCCGTATTATGATGTAATTATTTGATAACTTATTTGGAAGGAAGCATTATTTAAGCTTTCAAACATTTTAAAAAGGTATAGAATTGTATTCAAAACTTCAAGCTTTCGTTAAGGTCTGAAGTTTATATGGAGCTTTTGCCGTACAATTTTTAGTTTCGTTGCATTTAAATTATTTCCATGGAAAGTAGGTTTCAATGCGAATACAATTTATTCCCAAAGTGGGAGCTTTCTTTGAGCTTTTAAACTTTCGTTGAACTTTTGTAGGAAAATTTCGAATTTGATTCAAATTCAATTATTCGGTTCAAAATTAGGTTAATGAGAGATAGCTGACATCGTAAATATGCAAATCAAGAAAAATTGTAGTGGAGGGCCCCGACGGATGGCTTAATGCGGTCCTGGTTTTAAGGACAACTATAATTATCTCTATTTGGATCTTATTTATGGGACAGAGAAACGGTTAAAGTTAAACGGATGGAAATAAGATGAGAATAAGAAGTAGTTATAATAAGAAGTAAATATAAAATATGAAAAAGTGTTATTTTTAAAAGTTTTTATATTTATTACATATTTTCATTTAGTCGTAAAAAACCATCTTAACATTAACTTGTTAACACTTTAATTGGTTTTTAAACAAGAAAGGAAATAAAACTAAATCATAAGAATAATGAAAACAAGTCTTTTGTATCCCTTTTATTAAACATGCAAATGTGCCGGATAAGGAACGGATGGAGACATCTAATATTCATACTGGCGAATGGGTTTTAAAGAGATCTATTCGAAATTTGCCAGGGAGTTGAAGTTAGGGTTTTTATTATCCAATCTTTTATTTCTTCTTTTCAGTTTTATAGAAAATAATCTTTTCTCTTCTTTATAATATAATATTATTTTATTGGGCTGGTCACGTTTATAGGATAGGAGATGTCATTTTTTTCTTGTGGTTTTATTGGTTGTCACGTAGTTACCGCAACCATGGTAGATTCATAGATGTCTTTCGGTAATATAGTTTTATCATTTTCAGAAAATGATGAACTGAATCAAATTAAATGCATTTTTTAAGCATAGAACCAGTAAATCGTGGATATGCTGCCAACATCCGCTCCAAAGGTTGACATCCTAACCCAATATTCAATTTATTTTAATTTTTTAATAATAATTGCTATTGACGCGATTATCGTTTTATTATTCAGCTATGATTTCAGATCGAAATGGTCGACATCAAATTATCAAATGCGACCGTAAGTGTGGCATCTCCCTTATACATATCATCTTAACCTTTCCGAAATTTGTTTATCCCTTTTCTTATTATTCAAGCAATTTTACGACCAAAATGTCGTATTAAATTAACTCAAAGTAAAGATTATATCATTTGGCAGTGACACCCTAACAAATAGTATGATTTTCAAAAAAATCCATTATCAAATCATCATAATCTTCCATAAAAATTTAAAAAAAATTAACGCCATAGAAACATTATATCATTTGGCAGTGACACCTTTCTAATGCAATTAGTATAAATCTTGCATATCGTTACGTCTATTTTAAAATTTAAAAAGAACGAATAGCTCGATTGGGATGAAATTTTTTTCCTGAATACTTGATTAGGTGAACTAAAAGACATTTTTAGGATTTTTGGGAAAAACAATTTTTTGAGCCGGTTACGGGTTTTTTAAAACCTCATAATGTTTTGTAACGATCTTCAGTTAATTTTCTTGCTCTTTTTTGATCTAAATTTTTAAATGGAATTTTTTCTTAAAGAAAAATTCGGGATTACGGAAAAAACGAATTTCTAAGCTTTTTAAAAAAATCCATGATATTATTTAACAATGTTCAATTTATTTGTGTAGACAGGCTTAATGTTGAAGTGAGATATGTTCTAAAATAAATTGTTATTAAAGAAAATTCGGCAATTACTTCTTCTTTTTATGGAATTGACTTTTTTAGATAAATTAACTTAATTTTCTTCAGTTCCAAGCCCTTTTCATATAGACAATGAAAAAGCGTGGGTGATTTGGATGAAGATTTCCAAACAAAACCGATTCGAGTTCATTCCTTAATAGAGAGAAAAAAAATCGTAAAAACAAGATAAATCGAAAAGCTTTCCAACTTTATCCCATTTTTCTTCCATCGAATTCAATTATTTTATTCCGTTTTTTTTTGTTTGTTTGTATATTTTGCCATTCAATAAGAATTTGTTGTCCCAATACCAACAAATCTTATAGAAAAATAATATGAAAATCGTAATTACATTTATACAAATATTAGAGACTAAAACTAAATGACAATAAAATGCATCTTGTCAATTTCATATAATGTTATTGGATTCCCACATAACATAAGATAAAAATGGTTGTGTTGGATGCGGTTTTTCTCGCAGGGCTTTCGAACTTTGAACAATCTCTCGACCATATCCAATATCCTTTTCAACAACTATCATTTCGGTATCCCTGTGTAAAGATATTAGATAATATACTCGTTTTTTTGATACAAACATTTTGCAATCAGTTACACGCTCTCATCCCATAACAGACTCAAGGGGAAAGTGAACCATTTTTCTGAAGTAACCGTATCTTGGTTATAGAAAAATTGGCTTAACCACTTTATCTCTGCACCCTTCCAATATATGGGATATGCGGTAATAATATACTTTTATTTTTATACTTTTGTTTGTCTTCTACTCCTCTCCGGTCACTTTATCTTAAAGGATAAGTGCAATTTGTGGTATACGACATATTGGTCCATCTTTTATAATAAACTGGGCGAATGTGTATCTTTGGTATATGTATTAGAAGTCCGGAGTTAATATAATAGCTAACATGTAATAACAATGTTTGTTTAAAAGAAAAAAAGGGAACATGGAAAATGGAAAATTACCATCATTCGTTTTTCTTGAAATCAAATTTCTCGACTTTCGATTATATCTCGAGATATAAGAAATGAAAATTTATTTATTTAGGATATTTAGGTTATTTTAAATCGGTTCGGTTCGGTAAATTTAAATAACATAGCTTTTTGGTCGGGAATTCTCGACAGAAGATCTTTAAGATCCATCCCTTCAATATACAAAAATATTTTCTTTACGCAGAGAAAAACTATATATTGAACCAAAAAGTATACGATGAGTTGATGTTCTGATGAAAACTGAGATTACTATACAGATTTTCAAGGAGTTCATTCAATTTGATATTAATTTTGTAGGAGGGGGAGGAATGTTATGCATATTGTTTTTCTTGTATAAAATGCTTAAATTTTTTTCTTCGAATGGATCGCCAAATATAAATCTCATCGTCCCGTACTCACAAAAAATGTATCACGGGACAATGGAATATATATTCCGTTATATAAAAAAAGTATACAACCCCCCCGGTGCAATGGAGACAAATTAGGGTTGGTGAAAGTTTCGAGGCGGGTAATAAATTTTCTATAAGTATACTTTTGGAATGAACAAATTTTCCCGTTTTTTACGTCTCTCCTACGGTCATTAATGAAAAGGACATTTGACCGGGTTAAAGAGAAGAAATATTATTTTAATGACCCTTTTAAGCTCGTCCGTCCGTCGAAAGAAGTGTTTACTGTATATAATTAATTGCTTTTAATGCTAATTACTCCTCCGGCTTCTATATACCGCCATCGGGTAACATAGAGGAACGATAGAGAGAGAGACAGTATATAGTGAAAAATGTTCCGTTTCGGGACTAATGAATAATTGATTTTGACATGAAACAAACAAAATTAATTACACAATTTTAGGATTAATTGGGTTGAAAAGGAGAACCCTAATTAACTGTTAGCGTTTTTTGTTTTGTCTTTATTCTTTTCAGTATTATTTAAAAATTTGTTAAGTAATTTGAAATCGAAGTATAAAAGTAAGGAGGAGGATAGAAAGTTCTCGGTAAGAATTCCGTAGTTCTTTGATTAAGAGAACCTTGAGATACTTAACGATCTAACCATCATGGAAAATTGTTGTAGGAAAATGTCTATGACACGATTTTCGAACATCACGATTTTTCGTTTAGTAATAAAAGGTTCAATTAAAAGAGAAATTTGTTCTTAATCTACCTACAGACACCCTATATATATATACAACAATCCACCATATACTTATTTCTATATAAGAAATGCTTGATATCTCTTCCTTATTTACTTCCCCTGTTACTGCAGTATGTATACCATATTAATACATTTTTCGGTAAAAACATAAATGAAACAATGAAAACAAATTATTGTTTTTAATTATTAACTAGAAATTCCATGTTATATATTGTATAACTTCAAAATTGAAAAGAAGATATCACGTAGGGTATTTAGTAATTGGAAAATCGTATAAAAAGAGTTAATGGATAACCAAGTATATGAATCACCCTGTTTTCATATTAACGTAATTTTATGTACTCATATACCATACCAATCTGCATAGCTTTGCAATGCAATCCATTATTCAAGTATTGCACATACAATAGTTTTGGATTATATGCGCCAGTAAACTCTTATGTTGTTTTGTCAGTTTTTATGCATCGTATGGGGTACGGTTCAGAAGTTTCAAGAGCTTGTAGAGATGCATTATCAAAGGTTTATCTAACAAAAACTTTCATACGTGATTTGGAAATCCCTTGACGTTGCGAAATTTCATACTGCATCAGACAAATTTAATTTAACTCAAAAAAACTAACTTAAAAGTAAAGATTATATCATTTGGCAGTGACACCCTTATAAATAGTGTGATTTTTATACGAATTTCATTATGAATATCCCAATGAATCAGTATATCCCGAGACCTATTCTTCTATATTAAGAGTTCAAACCATGCTCCATTCAAACTTTATATCATTTGGCAGTACCACCCTTCTATAAGCAATTAAATGCAAATTTGGGGTAACCACTTATCTTTATTTTATTATCTATGGGTGTAGGTACACTAGCCGGGGTGGATGGTAATGGTGTCTCAAATCCTCTCTTTGAGGAACAGAATTCTTCTGGTTATTATTTTGTCATTTCACTTTCTTGTTTGGTTCAATTACAACGTGTTAGGGGCCGTCCATAAATGACGTCACCAATTTTTATGTAATTTTTGACACCCCCTTCCCCCCGATCATGAATATTCATCAATTCGCTACCCCCCCCCCCCTGAATGACGTCATCATCTTTACATTACCCCACCCCAAATATATCCGATACCAACGATTATCC
>JANTOP010041669.1:0-10586 GCA_027564815.1 Symmerus nobilis | reverse complement strand
ATAAAATAGACACATAGAGCTATGTAACAGTGCCAGGGAATGTCATAAAACATTCAGCAATATAAAGAATTTTCTAATAGAACTTTTTTGTTGTTGCTTAATACCCCATTTGACGGTATTGGATGATCTTTGTATTTTCACATTTGCAAATTTAAATATTTATAATATTATGTTGCTGTTTTGATACGTCGCGAGCCCTCTAATCTTATTTTTCCATAGATTTCAGTATATTTCATACAACAGCAACATATTTCTGTTGTAAAATTACTACCTCAACGCGAAATAATAAACTGAGTATTTATGGCTTTCTCGATACTTTCTCGTCGATTTAGTGAATGTTGGACTTCAACTTTGACAACAAGAAATGACTTCTCGATATTTTTTTTCAATTGTGCCGAAACTACTGACCGAATTGAGAAAGTGTATGAAAAGATTTTGTAGGTAATTCAATTACCTTTAATTTATATATAGATATATTTTTATATCTAACCATATAGATCTATTCTAACTCGAGATATGTTCAAATATGTGAGAGTACCACTGAAAAATTTTTAAAAAATTTCAAAAATTCATATCTCGAAATTCTATCCATAGAAAACATTTTTATTGCCATTTTCGTATAAGTAGCGGGCCAAAATACATACGAAAAGTATATTGATATCTAGATCAGAAAAATCGTGACGCGTAGTGTAATTAATTACAAATACAAAAAATATATGTATGATTGCAATGCATAATTTTTTCATAACCATATGGACTTACACTACTATCAAAATAAATGGCTCATTACTCATAAGTAATTTCACCTGTACTTCGTTTCCAATAAATAGGCAAATCTTTTCTTTTATAATATCCGTGATACAATTACTGAACTTTGTACTTGAGTCATTTAACAAGATTATAAAGCACTCTCAAACTCATATTTTCTCGTTTTAATCGTATTAATATGCAATATGTAAATTCAGTTATTCTACATCCGAGTGCTACCTGCATAATTTTTAATATGGATGAATATGAATAATTATTTCGCCATAACACTTCTTACGGCTTTATATTTATTTAACAACTCTCAGTTCTTATATCATAGAATAAAACTTTGTTATCATACGTATGATGTTAAAGTGGCATGCTGATTTGTGGAGTTTGAAATTATGGGTTCTCCATGTAGCTCTCTATACCTCACATTCATAAGATGATAATCTCTTAAAGAAAGCATGATATCATTAAAAATATTAGTAAAAAATGGATAAATTAGGAAAAACAGAACTGTCGTAACATTATCGGATTAAAATTCTGGTAAAGCTTGCATTTGTATTGACGAAATAGAACTGGTAAATGTTTCAGATATTTCTTCTTAAAGATGCCTAAATGTAATGGCTTTGAATGGACACATCTATAAGCTCGAACTCATTGAAAATAAAATAATACAATATTCTATTATTAAAGCGCTGAAAAATATATTGTAATTAAAAATATTAAATTTAAGACGGTTTCAAATAATAGCACAATAAACTAAAAACTGATAAGCAAACAATAAACATATGTAATATGACAAGTGTATTAATTTTTTTAATATTTAATAATATGATATGGTAAACGGGGATCTTCCATAGTTGCGCTCAGGCATTTTTGAACGCAAAATTTTATACATGAATTAAATCTGTATGTCGGAAGGAAAGGGCAGTATGTCCATTTTTGCAAATTATGAGTTTTTGTTCATTATTAATAGCAATAATAGCAAAATAAATATTAAAAATTAAACATTAAAGTAATCCAAATTAAATCCAAATATAAATCATAGGTTTAACTAATTATTATTACAATCACATAATATCTTGGTTAATTAGTTGTACGAAGACCCATATTGAATTGGTCTCTAGCGATTGAATTCCATAATATTAGTTTAATCAGTTGCTCAAAATTGATTACATATCTACAAACTTCTTAACTTACCAATTACTCGACTTTAAAAATTATTCTATTAATTATTACATAATTCATTATAAATACCAAATTAATTGCACAATAATATGTTAAAAACAGCTTAGACTGTTAAACTGGCTTATAGATATGACATGTTTCTGACTTTATAACTATTACAGATCCGTTAAGGTTTACTCTCTAGTGGAATAGGCCGTTAAACTAATAAAATTATGAACTATAGAAATAAACATAAAACTATTTTACAAAATTATGATTTTAAAGTAATCTACTTCTAGTTTCGATAACGATAATATTTCTCATTTATATTATTTTTGATATTTTCTATTGGATTTTATGGTCGAAGTACATTTGCTGTTAACAAGACCATACCATTTTAAGTGGTAATAAAATCCGTCTGATATGTAAACCCTAGTAATGAAAATTTGTAGCTTGAACGAAAATAATTATTATGAAATAATATTAAAAAAATAATAATTGCCAATAGTAAATTGATTTAATGATAGTATAGTATTAATTAATTATTGTTTAGTGTTTATTTTGGATTTTTCGGTAGAGAAAAATTATATTACAAATTAATATTATTTAAGCAAACTTGTATTATCATCTTCGGGTCATTAAGAATATTCTTCATACGGGTGCTTCTTCGTTCGATCTAGCGTTTTTATTATCAAGTGCATTTTTCTAAATAACTACACAACCTATTCACTTAATTTTTCTTGTTGGAAAGGTGGCACTATACAGTGCCACTACTAGGACTAGCTGCCAACAGAATACAGGGTTTTTCTAAATATTCATTTTTTCTACAAGGTTTTTGCTTACGCAAGAAAATTAATAAACTGTGAAGCTTCATAGAAAATTCCAAATAAATTATTTAAAAAAATCCTATATTCCATTTTCTTCTTTTCCAGTAAAATACACGCCTGTAAACCGGAATCGGCCCAATAGTTCGTGGGAAAGGTGCACCTCAATTAGCACTGAAATTGCTGTTGGGAATGCCCCCAATGCTTCAGTTCAAAAATTTATTTCTCTCTTTGTTGCAAATTGTTAAAAAAGATTATTAAAAATCAAAAATTCCCCTTAAAGTAATGTTCGGCAATTTATCATATCAATTACTTACGATATTCTGCAATATGCTTCGTTTATAGAAAAAAAACCCTTTGCACAGTGTTTCAAATATTTTTTCGAAAAATAATTCTTCTAAGTGGTGAATTTTCTTATATTTATATAGAAAGTACTTGCAGGGTGTCGATTTTCGGCACAAGGGAAGGGAATTCTTTATCTTTATTCTTTGGGGAAATTTTTCCCTAGCTTAAACTAAAATTCTCTAGAGAAATTTCTCGGCTCTCTTGCAATTCTTTATTTATAAATAAATTTATATATAGTTTATTATAATCAAATTATGTTTGGGACATCACAGAAAATTTATTTATACACAAGAAATTTGCCGGCTACTTTTATGGAGAATACTAACTCATTGTTTTTAGAGAAGAGAGAGTTTTCATATTAATTCTCAAGGGCCGAGAATCGACGTCTAGGTACTAGGACACCATTCAATTTTAATTACATTTCAACTAAGTATACATAATAAACCTGAAAATACTAAATATATTTTATAATTATTGCCTACGGTCCCACTAAATGCTAAATTTATTTCTTTTATTTGGGATTTTTTTTGCTCAAATTATTATTGATATTTGTTTTTATAGCAAACTTTAAAGGGCATAAGTATGATAGATTCTAACCATTCTTACGTTACTGATAATTATTGTATTAGACTATACGGAATTACTGCATTAATAGCAATTTTTTTCAACACCCACATTTTGAATGTAAAAAACAAGCTTCGTATCTCGCACTTTCTATTAAATTAATGATATTGACGGGTTTCTGAACTCAAATCAAATAAGTCTATTATGGTACAATAAATGCATGCTTGTTCTAACATAGGCAGATAAAAATAAAGTTTTTGCTATCTTTAGTTTGCGGATATCTATGAAACATATTAAATATTTGGTAAAATTCATATTTTCGCATATTTGATATCATATATTGAATCAATCGTTTTCGAAAAATAGTTAAAAATATCAAATATTATGGTATACTATACTAATTCTGCAGTAAGAAAATTAATACAGTAGTAAAAATAAATCCGGTCGTAAATAATTAATTTACAAGAAATTAAATCGGCGAATTTCATTCCACTGAATAAATTGAAGGGAACAAAAAATTCATGTTTTTAAACAACTAGTAACATTTCCAGATTGTGGGTCGTGTTTTAAACTCGCCTCCTCCTTTTCGGTGTAATATTAAGCAAGCAAGATCCTGAAAATATGCGAAATATAAACAGAAGAGTACTTAAGATATTTAAAAAAAAATTAAAAATAAGAAAAAAGGGCAAGTTATATCGATCAAAACAATTTTTGATTTTGAAAATAGAGCTAGTAATTCATTTTTCTAATTCCGATCATGAACGATTTAAATTTCAATTATAATAATAATATGCATATAATAGTTTTCTATATAAATGTTATATATTTGCTACCGTTTGATATACCTAACTAGTTGTACCATCAATTAAAAAGCAATTAAAAGAATATTACAACCTAATAACCCTACTTGTCTTTGCCACTGATAATCTCTGGTATTTGCTAGAAAATAGAATTATGGGAGTCGAGAAAAACAAATTAAGATAATTTAGCAGATATGTCTGGCATTTAAATAATTATTTTAAAATTTTTCAATGTTTCTTTTGAATTGGAGAATATTTATATTTTTATGTTAAAGATATGGAAAAGTATGATTTAGTAAATTTAGTTATTTGTATGTTTAAAAAGTACTTGTATACAAGAATTTATACAAAAAAATTGTGGTTAAAAAGAAATAAAATGCATAATATTTTGAAAAAGAGACCGGAAATTCGATGTTGTATAGTAATATATTTACAAATGACTATTAAGATGGGAAGATCGGTAAGTTCTTATTTATAAGTACCATAACAAAAGGACGAACTGAGTGACCGAAATTAGTGTGAAAACAATTATATCAAAGGGCCGAAACAAAAAGGTAAAGGAAGATGAAAGTTCAAAAGGGTAAAAACATAAAAAGGCAAAATGATAAAAACCCAAAAATCATGAAAAAAAAAAATTAATGGAAAAATATCAGATAGAGGACTTAATAGTCTGCCCCGTTCAAATCGCTTCATTTCTACAAGCTTATAATATTGCCCATTATAAACATTTATATATATTTACATAGCTCTAAATTAATCATACTATTCGTACTTCATATCAAGAATACATTAAATTTAAATGATACGACAATTAAATTAACATAAATGAAATAGGAGTAGATTCGTAATGAAGAACTTATTTTTATCTTATGGCGAAAAAAATATTTAAGATTTGATGGGTGACATTTAATATTCTTAAATATGAAAGGTGGAGATCAGTATATTTTTTGTATTGATATAATAAAATTGCAAAGTGGCCTATTACAATTTAGATCAAAGTTCTCCAAAATTTTTTTTTGCCTGCAGGCATCCCATGGCGGACAAGAGTTTTATGGTACCCTTTCTGGTTAAGTTTCCCATTAACTCTGAACAAAGTAATTGCTCCACCGTACGAAAATCCTCCCCACACTATCACAGACCCCCACCATGTTACACAGTTAGTGTTATGCAGTCAATCTTCATCTTATCGTTTGCAGCGCGACGAACATAAGTCATTCTTTCACTTCCAAATGCTTCGAATTTGGACTCATCTGTCCACAATACATTTTTGAAATCTTTGGATGTCCAATTTTTGTATTTCTGGGCCCATTGTAGTCTCTTCTTTTATTCACAGCTCTGAAGAGTGGTTTTCACGCAGCAATTCTACCAAAAAGACCAGCTGATATTAGTCCCCTTTTGACTGTTTCAACAGATAACTGCTTATTATGGCTTGAGTTAAAATCTGCTCGAATTTCCGGGGTAGTTCGTCGCCTATTTCGTTTCGAAAGTAGCACGATAGATTGATATTCAGCTTTTGAAGTAACCCGAGGTCTCCCACTTCGCGATTGATCTTATCTTTATCAATTTTTCGAGTAGAAAGACCCTCTTTGACAGGCGTTAATTATAACCCTTGTCTATCAGCCTACATTTGTTCGCCGACGGCGACGAGGAGCCATATGCTAATAATCAGAAATAAAATATGTTGAATAAGAATTCACCTCGAAATCTTATTATTTAATAATGATCTCGCCTTTCAATACTTGATTTCCCGTTCGTAAATGTAAAAACAGACAAATGTTTACAGAAAAATGTAAAGGAACAGCAACACTACGGAAGTATGTAGATATCAGCCAGAGTTTCAAATGAAATGATTACTATACAGAAGTCTTACTATGTTTGAGGGCTTATACTTTTTTTATAGTAGATGTTAATTGTATTCTGTGAAAATGTTAAATAAAGTGTTTATGGTTCAATTATTATAACTAATGAAAAACATAAATTTGTTTTTCATTTTCATCTAACATCTGAGTGTTTTCTTTCTGTGTTATCATCTTACAGTCACGAGTTTTCACGGTATTCAAAGACTTTTGACCGGCAGTGTGTATGCTTACACCGTTATTGTTTATCTTTTATTGTTTTAGCAGTTCCGTACTTTTGCCTCCTTTCTGTATTATCCCTTATTTATACGACCTTACTGTATTTATTTTGAAGTACTACCCGTCGCAATAATGTCCATTCCATACAAAATTCGAAAACTTGAACCAGCCTAAACCATCAACACAATAAAATATAGACTGTTTATTTTATATAAACCAGAAACAAGAAGGATTAGAGAGCTCCATAATGCAATTTAATGGTATGTTAAAAATGAATTGTTCTTAAATGTCACGGACAAAGATCTGGGTTGCGGAGACAGAAATAGAATTAATATTCAATAATCCATCCATAATCCAATATTAAAAGAATTTTCAATTTACGTTTCGTTTTACTTTACATGGAGTTGTTTTAAAATAGGTTAACAGTCTACAATATATAATCTACAATCTATAAAATAATGAATAGATAGGTACATTACATATATAGAATATAAAAACATCTCCCAGTATGTCTCCACCTACCGATACTACTTTCTTGAAGGTGTGAAGTATGATTTAAGGCCTGATTTTTTCTTCGAATAAGGAATGCATAAAAAATGTATAAAGAAACAAGAAAGCATAATGAATTAACTAAATATACTAATTGTAAATTTCATAATTATTTTGAATAATCTTGAATAATCTATGCCATTTAACCTACTAGAGATAGTATTTCTTAAAAAAAATTATTTAAAAAAGATGAAATATAAAAATGTTACACGTAAAAAAAATAAAAATAATAATAAATTTAAATCACCTGACCCTGGATAAATTCATCTAAAGTCAATATTGTTTAAAAAAAATAGGAAAACAATTAATAAAATAATAACCTTCCATAATTTTAATAAATGTGTAACTAAATTTATAGATTTTAGAAGACTTATTAGAGTCTGTCTTTGTATGGGTTTTATGATGGTAAAATTATCATTTAAATTCAAAGATGTTGCGGGTATCTATCAATTTTCTGTGTTTAGTTATTATTATTATACTGTAATCTACTTATGTTATCCAATTTTAGTCCATTTACGTCCATTTCCAGGTGTTACTCATATAAAAATTAATTTACCGATTTTATATATAAGAATAATTTGATTTCAAACATGCACGACATTACCCTAAGGATTATAGTTCATAATATGCACTATAAAGGGGATGTTTGTACAATTTTATACCATAAGAGAATTGGATGTGATCTAAATTATTTGTAGAATAGTTAGTTTAGTCTGGTAATTCTTGGAAAACTGCTTTATTGGGGATAAAAGTTAGCCAAATACAATAAAGTTTGTATGCATATAATCACATAAAGATAAAAACAAGAATACGAACACTGGATATTTATTAATAAACTTGAAAATGAGACTGTACTAGACCAGATGTTGTAAAACTGTTAAATTGTAGTTGATGATTTTTCTTTATATTTTGTAATAATTAGTAAGTATTATTAAAAAAAGACAACATAAGTTAGATATAATATAAAAGTTATATTCCCATCTGGTAAAAATGTTAAACATAATTTTCAATCCGAATTAAAATATTGTATTTATATTCAAACTCAAGTTAGTACGGTCAGAAACCCCTAACAATCTGAAATATTTGCAAGAATTATTTTGTTTCCAACATTCTTTTGTTGTGACTACTTAAATTTCTAAAGTTTGTCAACAATCTCATACAAATTCACAGTAAAATTCACTTTTACCCATACTCCTGGATAAAATAAAAAGTTAGAAATTACTCTCAACAAAGTTCCATGTAGTTAAAATTTGTACCTCGAACAAACGATATCCATGGGGTTAAAAAATGATTTCCCGATTAGCGAGAATTTCGTGAAAAATTCAAGTGAAAAGCTAATTTAACGGAAAATCGTTTCTAACTATGGCTTATTAGCTATGTAAGCATCCTAATTTAAAATATATATTGCAGTAAGATCCAGATTTCTATATTCGATAGTACACAATAATCATACGTTAGAATTTCTAAAACGAACCATTATGATTCCTATTCCTATTCCTGGTGTTTCCTTTGCACACATTTATTTATATTGGGTTGTTCGGAAAGTGATTTCGTTTTTCCCAACAGTGGATTTTTGTTAATTGTATTTTTTTAGCCAATTTCACACTTAAGCCGCGTAATCATAATATGTGACGCGTCGTGAGAAAAGGGACCTTATCTTGCCAGAGTAAAATTTTCAGTACAAGACAAAACTTGAGATTCGGTCAAAATTTCATGTTTTGGGATTTTGACACCAAACGCTCCCTACAATATCTCAAGATTAATTGACAATTGAAATAACTTTAAATTTTAGCCGCTAAATAGGAAAAAAATATATTTTTCCAAACCTCTACCCAAGGAACAAAAGAGACCTAAACTTGTCAATGTAAATCTTATGAGGCAAATGTGTGCACATGAACACTGTATTAGGACTATTAGGCAAAATGATTGTAAGAAAACACAAAGAGCCCTTGCGTACCCCCCCCCCCTAATTCCCCGAAAAATTGGAGGGGGGGGGATATATTCATGAAACAAGTAAAAAACTTTGCCAAACTTTAACTCCAATTATCTCGAAACTATCATTTTTGAACTATAGAATTCAACCATGACTTCGCCAATTGAAGACATTTTTGAGCGATTTTTTCTGCATTCTCTTCAGAATTTTATCCTTTATCCAATGGTATCTGGCATCTGGCCAGATAAGGTTCCTTTTCTCACGACGCGTCACATATATTTTGACATCTGATATACCAAGGCTTGCTTATCGTTCGATTGATTCTACGCAAAAGTTTTTGGTTAGTAGGTACCGTTTCAAATATGGAAAGTGAAAAGCAGCATTTCTGGCATATTTTACTTTTTAACTATCGAAAAGGTAAAAATGATCTTCAAGCAAGAAAAAATTATCCGATTTGTATGGAGAAGATGTATATTGTCAGTACGCCAGTGTCAAAACTGGTTTGCAAAATTTCGATCCGGCGATTTTGATGTTGAAGATGCACCACATTCTAGAAGGCCAGTTGAAGCTGATGAAGACCGTCGAATAACAATTCTTGAGATCGCTGAGAGATTAAATTTATCGAGTTCGACCGTTCATGATCATTTGAAACGTCTATAGGTTTAATCTAAAAGCTCAACATATGGGTTCCTCATGTTCTTACGGCAAGAAATTTGTGCGTCGCGTTCACGTCTGTGATTTGCTTCTCAAACGTTAAGAAAATAATCCATTTTTGAAGCGCATCATTACTGGGGATGAGAAATGAGTTCTTTACAACAATATTAAATGCAAGAGATCATGCAATAAAAAAGATGAACCGGCTCAAAGCACTTCGAAAGCCGATATTCATCAAAAAGGGGTGATGCCATCTGTTAGGTGGGATTTCAAAGGAATCGTTTGTTTTTGAGCTTCCATCGAAAAACACAGCGATCAATACTGAAGTATACTGTCATCAGCTGGACAAATTGAATGATTCACTTAAACAAAAAAGGCCAGAATTGATCAATAGAGAAGGTGTAGTGTTCCATCAAGATAATGGGAGACCTCATACAAGTTTGTTAACTTGCCAAAAGTTTTTACAGCTTGGATGGGATATACTGTCACACCCACCATATTCTCCAGATCTGGCACCTTCTGATTATTATTTATTCCGCTCTCTACAAAACTCTTTAGACGGTAAACCATTTACTTCAAATGAGGAGGTCAAAAATCACCTGGATCAGTTTTCAGCAAGGAACATAAATGTTATGACCGTGGAATCATGCTACTGCCAGAATGATCGTAAAAGGTGTTGGATCTGAATGGACAATATATAATTCAATAAAATATTTATTCACTATAAGAAAATCGTCTTTCATTTAAAAAAAAAAACGTAATTTCTTTCCGAAAAACCCAATACATCTGTATTTGACCAGAAATATAATCGTAATATTTCTGTTTAATATTCTCGTTCCTTCACAGAAAAAATAAACATTGTTCAAAACAACTATTTTTGGTGGTGCTTTAACAATTTCGTGAAATTGTTTCATTTAAATAA
>JANTOP010041668.1:0-25001 GCA_027564815.1 Symmerus nobilis | reverse complement strand
AATCCTTATAATTACTTATTTTAAAAAATGTGTACAATCACTGGTATGTGTCCAACAACTATACTGTTTACCCCTACGGTTGAGCGATAGATTGACTACCTAGCCTCAATCGTTAAATAATTGTAATAAGTCATAGAAACTTCCATATGGAAGCACTTATGCTCCCTCGAGGAGTAAGACGTATAGATGATAACATTATATTTGTTGTTACCATTATCTTCAAATTTTTGAAAAATGGACTTGTCTCATTATCAAAATAAACGGCTCAATTAATGTTTTTCTTGTAGTTTAAGGACAATAAATAATGTGTAAATGTGTAATAACATTTTTCTCTTATTTTTAAATATACATCTCCGAAAAAATTAAAAATAATTCATATTTGCTGAAGGAGGAGGTATGCACCCGTACCCCCTTAAGGCAAAAATTAGTCGGAAAAATTAAGAAATTCAAGGAGAAGTCTCGGCAAAATTAAATTGATTATTTACCAGTTATTAATCTGTTTGTAAATGGCCAGAGATTTTTCAATTCCAAATTTTATTAAGAAAAACTCATCTAAATTGGGTTAAATTTTTGATCATTTTCCATATTTTTAATTTCTAATTATATTCTGATTTTTAATTATAAATGGAAATAAGAAATATATGACTTACTCAATCTTGAATTTTCTTGATTTAAAGTTACTTTTTACTGATATTTAGAAAATAGTTCATAGATTTCGTAGGTTCTTATGTTTAGTATTACAAACAACTGTTCGTTTTACAAAAATATAAATCAAGTTAGCAGAAGGCCCCGCGGGCTTTAGCTTACCCACCTCTGGTCTCTATCTGAAAATATTTTTTTTAATCTCTAAAATTTTTGACGGATTCTCTAGAAATCCCTTAAGGAAGTTTTTGAAATTATTGCTTAATAAATAAGTTATTATTGGAAAATGACAGGAAATACTAGCGAATAGCACCAAACTTTTAATTTTGTAAAATTCCAAAAATAGCTCTGCGAATTAAAAAAAAATTTCTCAGTCAAAATAGTTTGTATGAAATTAAATTGTAATTTCAATAATATAATTACCAACATGTTATTTCATTTTATTATTATATTATTAATATGTCATCAAATCTTAATAATAAAATTCTTTCGTTAACAATAAATTATCGAATTTAACAATTAATTGTAGGATGAAAATCATTGTGTGCTTTGGTTGAATTTTAAATAAATGTTTGGGTGTAGGATATCTATAATATGATTATCGATATAGGGTATGTTTAATTTACCTTTAACAGCTTATATAATTTTATGCCTACTTAATCACTATTTCGTATTTATCATCATTTTAGAAAAAACAATTTGATAATTACGATTTTTTCGTTCGTTCAGCAATAAAAACTTGCGATCACATCCTAAAGATCATCTGAAAAAGAAACATATAAGATAAAGATTATATTTTATATGAATTAAAATAAAATGAATAAAAATACAGACATATATTTTACGATCCGATTTTCCGTTTACTAAGGCTGAATATACACACACAAAAGTCACAATATAAATATTTTATATCCCATTCTTTATCCGCTTATCTATGCAATATAAGTCCATAATATTTGTAGGGCAATTCCCGATCAGTGTAGTTTCGACATTAGTTCAACCTTAAAATCCGTAAAAATTGATCTGTTAAAAATTTTTATTAAATGAATCTTAAGGACTGGGGTTATTGTAAAAGATGCCATCAACACCCAAATTTATCTTCGTTCAAAAAGATCGTGTATTGGTAGGTATATTAAAACATCGCTCTTCCACTTTTTTTTCTTTTCTCTATTTAATTTATTTTTAAATTTAAGAAAAGGAAGAAAAACAATAAAATGAGTAAATATATCAATTTGGGTATTTTGGGCTTGTAAAACTGTCTATTTCTTATTTTTAATCGTTCCGGAAATATGAATCAAATGTTCTGACATTAAAATGGAGAGCGAACGTATCAGGATTTTTTACGTGATTGGATAGTTTCACCTTTTTTTTATCCTTTTTAATAATCTCATAAAATAGATGAAGGTCTTTATGTTCTATAATTATCTGATAATAAATGTCAATTTTAATAATATCATCTCCTTGTCGGATTTTAATTGGCATATCCGGTGTCAGTCTATGTGACTAAAAGTTCTATCCAATAGATTTTTATTATTCCCCCGAAATAATTGACCTCTTTTAATTACAACCTATCATTCATTCATTTATGAGCCACACATGAATTTTTAATTAAAATTGATATTTACAATTTTAATTGGTCAATTCGCATGTTGTGCGGAATGGCCCCGGGAGGAAATTTGGTCATCAAATTAAATTAAGTCTTTTGTCTGTTGATTCATTTCCATTCTTGCAAAACCGATTTTTTATATTTTTATTGATTTTAATCCTCGCATCGACAGAAAACGGACCGGATGTTTTATAATAAAAAAATAAAAAAAAAAGAAAGAAAACTTTAAAATTGTTTATAAATATTTAACGTAATTTATTATGCGCGCGATATAAACATATATCAATGGGTGTAAGGCATTACCAATTGAAGGTGAATTTATCTTCAGTAATGTTAGACATGTTTTTTTTACCGTAACTTCCATAATCTATCCAAACTAGAAATAAAATATCCTTCACGATATCGACTATTTATCTTATAAATCGACTTAATATAATTATACCTTTCTGCCACAGATAGATTCTTATTATATGGGATGGGAGATAGAGGCCCCATTTATACAACTCATAAATAAAAGCATTGCATAAATTGCATAAATGAAAAGGAAATGGAATGGCATAATGGCATAGCGTAAGCAGTTTTTTTCTCGTCTGTTACAGTTGTTGTTGCTGCTTTATTTTGTAACATTGATAAGATAGTCAATAAATAAAATCGGTTTTCTTTCAGTTCAATCTTTTATCACTTATTTTCAATTTAAATTGCTTAAAGGCATAACATTTTTGAATTAAAAGGAAGATAAAAAGTTCTTATTTATGTCTATAAGTTTATTACGAATATTAATTTAAGGAATTTCCTGTCAAACAATTCATTTAATGTTTCCGTTAGATTCATTAAATATTCTTCTTTTTGGGCACATCGTGGACACATTTGCGATCGCATTATGGACGCATTGTGGGTACATGTGCCTCAATATATTAAAATTTAATTTTCCTGTACATCTTAAAGGTACGCAACAATATTAGCGTTTGATGTAAAAGTTGAACGAGACGCGCAAGACTTAGCTGACTCCCTAGGTGTAAAAATTTTCCAAGCGGATATCATTTACCATTTATTTGATAAATTTATGGCGTATCGGGAGGAATTGAAGCAGAAGAAACGAGATGAATTTAAGAGTATTGCAGTATTTCCATGTAAATTAAAGGTATGCAATTTGAAGGGGGAAGGAAAAAATTGTCAGATAATTATTTATAGAAATTTTCCTTTTCCATCCAATATAGATTTTACCGCAGCATATTTTCAATTCACGTGATCCAATTGTTGTGGGTGTTATGATTGAAGCTGGTATCGTTAAGCCAGGAACACCCATTTGTGTACCTAGTAAAGAGGTAAGTTTCTTCTTCTTTTTTATCTTCGTCTAATAATAGAGCATTTTCAGTCTTAAATTTATTGTGTTAAATAGAAGATGACAGGAAGTTAATGTCAAGGTCACTTATAATAATATATATTCCTCGGAAACATATATTTATTTACAGACAATAATTTATTCGTTAACGACCTTTTAACATTTTCCTATCATTTTACACATTGAGTGCATTGTATATGCAGTATGCACTTAGCGAACTACATCTTTCATTTAGATGTAGGTAATTTAATACACCATTAATTCTTGTAATTCTCGCTAGTTATTATGGTTTAGTAAATCATAGAATTACGGATTTAAAACAACTTTGGTAGGAAAAATTAATAAATTATCAGAATATTATAGGATTATTTTATTGATAAATTTCTGAACTTAAAAAGGAAGAATTTTATTTTGAAAAGATATGATATATTCATATACAAGGCCTTTCAGAGAAAATTGAGGCCCGGGGCAAGTAATATTTTAAAGGCCCTTCAAAATTAAAAACAATATTTTGGACAAGAAAATGAAATCAATGGTTTTTAATATTTATTGGTTTATTACGTTTAATCATTTTACGGAAGCTTTGCGAGCTTTCACATTAGCAAATTCAGTGATTAATTCAGAATAGTCTTCACTTCGGAAAGTATTCTTCAGCAGATTGCTAGTTTTTCAAAACCTCCCATCTTTTTGGACTTTCACTGAATCCAGCACTGAAATGACCCGTTTTATCATTAAAATTATGAAAGCATATAAATTGTTCTCCAATTGAAATTTCCATTTCGTTTAACTTGACGTAATGAATAATTAATGGCGTTTGATCCTTATGAGATGAATCTGGAGTTGCATTAGTAATAATAGCGAAATATTTTGCCCTCTGAACTTCTTCAATGATCGCGTTTGGAACAAATGTGCTGCAAATATTGATAAATTCGTTTTATGTTCTCGTTGAATGATAATGAGCCTGCATGCTCTTCTTGTCTTTTTGTGAATTTCGAACTTTCAAAACATGTTCCGCTAATACTGGATCTTAACAGTTCAACTAACCAAAGACAATTACCATTATGTGGACTTCCAATGCGTGCATCAGATCCAAAAAATGGTAGCCCTCTTTCAGAGAGAAGAAATATTATATCAAGATAGCCCTCTAGTAGGTTTTTCCAATGATTTGTTTGGTCATTAAATTCATTTAAAAGCAAATTTTCTATTCAGTTAAAGCAGAGGCGCCAATTAGGGGGGGGGGCAGAAGGGGGCGCCCTCTCCCCCTCCTCCTTCCCCCAAGACTAAATATATATTTAAATTAAGCTTTTTTTTATAATATATAATATATATGAATAAATACTTGTATATAAAATGTTTGGGTCTATTATTCGCCCCCCCCCCTCCCCCCAGAATTTCTTGAAGTGGCACCACTGAGAAAGCTCTTTTATGAGAATTTTTCCATAAAATATAATTCTCTTTATGTGCAAGAAGATTTTCGTGAGATGGTATGCGTTTATATAACTTTTTCCAAGTGGAAGAAGAGGAGAGGAAAGTACATAGAATTGTCCTAATTTCTGTCTTGTAGTTGGTTTTAAACTTCCGCTCTACCTTCTCTCATATTCCTGTCTAACATACCTATTTTGAGTTATGAAGTTGGCTATCAACTGTTCATATACATTATAGTAGTAAATGTATTAGGTTTCAACAGTTGGGCAACTGGGATAAATATATTATAGGGTCATCTACCAAGTGAATGACCGGTTACCAGTGAATGACCGCGAGCGGAAAAATGGTGGAAATTTAATGAAAAATGTATTTTTCTTTAATGTTTATAATGGAAACATATGTATTTATACCCCCACCTTCAATTTCTGTATAACTTATCGTGGTAAAAAAATGATTTCTCATTGAAATTTGAAAGTTTCTCTTAAAATTGGGAAAATGTCAAGTTTTTGAGAAAAATCGTAAAAGCGACTTTTTTGGGGAATTCTCTTATTAATAATTCTGAATGGATGAGGGGGAATTTATTTTTCCGTGATGTTTATAAACATTCAGAGTAGTGATTTAGCCATAAAATAAAAAATGTCCCCCTCTTTCCACCCCATAACGGGGGTCAATTCTTGACCAAATTTCGAATTAAATTAAATTAATCAAATTATAAGGGGGAAGGAGGGATCCCACAAAAAGCCCTGTTTAGAACGTAATCACAAAATCCATCGGTGGGTAACCGGGCCACCTTACCCCTCTTCTTCAGGGTAATTTTCATCGACAGAAATTTACAATACGCGGTCGAAATCGGCTTTTTGTCTCTTTCGCCCACAGAATTGCTTCCAATATGAAAGTGATGTATGTAAGAGTTGTTTTTTATGTAAAACTGGACCAGGGAAAAATGTTGAAAAAAATCGCCGCCTACCAATAAAAGGCGCTAATGGTCGAAAATCAGTGTTTTGCCGGAAATAAATACTAAATGGCATCTGTCGTCATAGTTATGTATGGGTAAGTTGCTTGTATGGGCAATATGGAGTTGGAAAAATGCCGCCGCCTACCGATAGATAGCGCTGATGGTCGAACAATTTTTTATTGCGGATTATGCGTGGTGGGTGGTTGCTGATGTCGAAAAAATACCCACCATTTTTCCCCTTTCACCCTTCCTAGTCCCTTTAGAGGGGTTCCTAGGTGGAGGAATGGTGAACAAAGTTGATGTCCGGGCGGAGGGGGGAAGGCAACAATTTTTGGATCGGAAACAGTTATTTTAGAAATCAAAAAATTTTATCCCGTCAATAAATTGCAAAAAATGTCGACTCTTGCTGATGTTAACGAAAAAATTCCGAACATTGCCGAAGTGATTTTTCCCCATTAACTTCCTTATTTACAGTCCGATCGAAAAGTGTTTTTCCGAGGGATTACAGAACATATAAAAATACACCTGAGAAAAATATAAGATAGGTGGCGCTGCATACAAAAAACAGATTTTTTCCAAAATTAATGTTTTATGGTGTCCCATGTTCAAGTAGCGTATAGGAATCTTGTTCCGTATGCCAAGGAGCATCTGTCAAAAATTAGTGTTGGGAACCAATCAGTGTTGGGAAACACAAAAAAGCTAATAAACCGTCCTAATAGATGGTAGTTGCATATGGGTAATTTTTAGGATTACTAGCAGCACTTAAAATCATATTTATATTTTTTTTTGTCTTTTATTTTTTGTCCCTTTTTTGAACTTTTTTACAGTTGTTTTTTTTTTGCTGCTGCTGTCGCTGTCTCCTTCAGCGCTTTATTGATTTTTCACTGGTCTGCTATTTTATTTTTTGCTCGTCGAGTAGCTTGCTGAAGAGAACCTTCCCGGGCCTCCGGAGATGTTAAAATAACACTCCCAGGTATTGGCTGTTTACATCGGATACCTCTTTTTTTGTATTATAGGAAATGGTCTAATTTCCTCTAATGCAGCTGAAAGCTGACTGGCCTGCTGAATATCTTCCACGGTAACTTCCATTTTTGTAGCGGATTGCAATGAATCGGCTTCAAGGGCTGCTACTGCACTAAGTTTAGGTGCTAGGAAATTTATAAAAAAATATTTTAAAACTATTAAAACTTCAAGAAATTAAAAATAATTTTTTTTTAATTATAAAAAAATAATTAAAAATATTTAAACAATTATAATTCGAAATTTTGTTACATAAAAATAACAAATTTAAATTTGATAAAATTTGATGTTGAATTGCAGTACTAAAAATTAGCCAAATCACTCAGCTGGATGTTTTTTTACCCAAAACACCTGCTACAGCAACATAACCTACAAATTAATTATATTGAAAAAAATTGCTCGTATAACACTTACCAAATTTCAAATGTATTTATACCAAAATCGTACTTTAAAAATGAAAAAGTGTTTTTGGCAAAAAAAAAACTTAGTGACGTCCAAATCTTTGTGAAATTTCTATCACGAGAAATCTCAATTAGTCCCAAAACACCCAACTAGGCAAATCACCCAACTTTACCCTACTATATTAATTAATAGTCAGTTTATCTGTATCGATTTCGCTATTTTTATTTAGTAACATTTTTACTCGTAAAATTCACAAAAAACTACAGACAAATTTCAAAATAATTTAATTAAGTTTTCTGGAGAAAATTCCGATGATTAGATTAAATTGCGAAATCAGATTCTCCTCATAGATGATTTCGCATGAATCGTATCTTACTTCACTTATGATGCATATTTCCAATATTATATAATTTACATACGATCGATTTACATGATATTATCGGTCATGTTTAAATAATAAAATATATTATCATCCATATAGAGGCTGACTACATAAAAGATTGTCTTATTGCTTATTAAACAAGCTTAATCTCTGTCATTTTTAAATTTATTACTAACTTCTTATTAATAATTTTTTTTTATTCGTTCATTTCTTTTCTTTTCAATTTTGTGAAAATATAGGAGCGGCCCATAAAGTGTAGCATATTTCGTGGGCATAAAATTGATATATTCATAACAAAATCAAAAATCAGAGTTGGAAACAGATCAATCGATATATTGCCCTAACTTCAAATTTTCTCCAACTCTGCTATTTTTATGTTGAATTAAAAATATCGAATACTATTAGTTAAGAGACAGAATGTTATATTCAAGATAAAGATTTAAAAAAATTATTTAGACTGATCTAAGTGGAAACATATTTACTTAAGATATTGTATAATTTATATAGTTAAGAAAATCAACTGCCTACAGTATTTTAATATTTATATATTTTATTTTCTTATTAATTTCGTATATTTCTGAATGAAGATTTTTCACCGATTTTACCTATTTTTCAAATCCAACAACAATAAAACGACGAACTGATGACCTCAAGCAATTCATAATTTATATTAAATATAGTAATTCAATGTCGGTTATGGTATTTTAAGGTAATGTATGTGGTGCATCTAGTGTGGGTTTTCCTTTTTAAAAAAAAGAAATAATATATTTTATTATGGTCGATTTTGTTGTTGTTGTATCCCCCAATATAGCCTACAGATAATAAATATATTTTCATAAATATTATAATAGAAATAATAATAATTAACCGCTATTCATCTACAAGATTAAGTTGTTAAATTGGGCACCATTCTCGGGCCACATAAATTATTTTTCTACATAATAAACATTTTTTTTTATCCAATTTTAAATATTATTTTTAAATTATGGATATTAATAAAAATCAAAAGAATAATTTATATAAATCAAAAAATTTTTATGGGTGTAATGGGTTAACAAAAATTCCTTGTGACTATCGCTTAGATAACAGATGATTATCTACTTTAAATACATACTATAAAGATCGTTGCCCTAAACTAAAAATCTTCCTAAAATTATTTCAAAATTAAAAACTACTTTTCCGACTCAATCTAACTCTTTACCAATATTTTTGAATTTTTTTAACTGTTTTCGATTCGACATTATTCGGTGAATTTTTTAACCTTTCTGGCTTCATTCATTTTTCCCCCGGCAGGTTTTTCGACCTTTTCCGATTTTTTAAAAATTTTCCTTCGTCAATTCGTTCATTCTACCTTTTCAGAAATTTTCTTATGCGATTGCTCCATATGTTCATCGGCCGTACAAACATGTGAAAACGCACAAAGTTGCTTTAACAGTTAGGTAAAGATACAAAAATGAAATATTTCGGAAAAGTGGAAATTTATTTAAGAAAAATCAACAATTCGTAAGGGCTCGCACGGAGAAATTTGAATATCGGACATCGCGAAATTTGATTCAGATTTCCCAATAATTTTCTTCGGATCCAAAAAAATTTAATGATGCAGAAAGTTTATAAACTAATTGAGGAAAAATAGGAAAACATCAAAACTAATTTAGCTCGGTAAAAAGTTAAAAGCTCCCAGAATGTTTAATTTTTCGTTTTAAAAACTATTTTCTATCCAAATAACGATAATTTAACGAAATTTCAAATTTTTCCAAAAAAAAATGTTCTAAAAATCTAGAAAGCACGTTGAAGCTCTAAATTAAAATGTCAATTTATATAATTTGAAATCGAATTTTTATCCGATTCATTAAATTTAAATGAAATATGAAATGTTTGCAGAAAGCTCATCCAAACTAATAAAAGCGCAACGAAAGCTCTATGTTCCAAATTTATATTTTTACGTTTAAAAATCTATTTTCTATCCAAATTACGATTCTTTGACAAAATTTCAATTTTTTCCAAAGTTAAGCTTAGAAAATCTCAAAAGCTCATTGAAACCTTAAATTTAAATTTCATTTTATATAATTTGGAATTTAATTTTTATTTGATTCATTAAATTCGGTTAAAATATAAAATTTTCGCTAAAAGCTTTCTCAATCTATTGAAAGCTCTAGGAAAGCTTTAAGTTTTAAAATTAATTTTTTACGTTTTAAAATCTATTTTCTATCCAGATATCGGTACCTTAACGAAATTTCAATTTTTCCCAAGAAAATGCTTCTAAAATCTGGAAAGCTCATTGAATGAATAAACTTATTCAAAATATCGGGCCGATAGATGGGTTTTTCAAGATAGGGCATTCAAAGATTATGAATGTCTTTATGACAACTTCATGATCAATTTAATTCATTAAAGCTTTCGTATAGATTTTAATTTTCCACGGAGCTTTTGAACGAAAGTTTACGATGACATTTAAGTTTAATTGTTGGCAGAAAAATTAGATTCTATACTGACTAAAATAATATTTTTAATTAAAAGCTTTCGGTAAGCTTTTGGAACTTTCTTAAATTTCACTGATTTTAAATTATTAGGTAGGAAAATAAATGTCAAAGCGTATAAACTCTTTTCTTTCACTGATCGGACGAATCCCCAGATAGATGGCCCATAAGCCAGATTTCAAGACTGTTTTTGTGGCACCTCTCCTTCTAAATTCTAAAGTAATTAAAAAAATAATTTGAGTTAGGCAATTTGCAGCAATAAAAATTGGTTATAATTTTACTGATATTTTAGGTGCGCTCTGCGCCTTCTACACATTAAACTGCATGCCACTGATATTAAACAAATGAAGTTGAGATAAGAAGCGCGTTTAGATAATTCTACTTGTCCCTGGGGCTTCCCAGGCTGTTTAAGGTGTATGCATAAATAAATGAAGTAGAAATAATTTTCCGGACTTGATTTGCATAGGGTTTAACCTACATATTTTATGAAATATCGGCAAATTTGATAAAAATCGGAAAATGATTGTTACGAAATTTTTAAAATTTTTATTTTTTTTTTATTTTTATTAAATGAGAATTGTACTATTTTTATGACAATTCCAATATTTAAAATTTCCTGATTTCATAAATTTTGAGATCTTCTAGGAACTTCAAACTTTATTAAACATTCCCATTTCCTCACGTCCCATGATTTTTTATTAAATTGCGTAAACTTATAGTAAAGTCCAGTAAAATGGCAAGAAGCCATAGAAAATGGCAAAGCGAACAAAAGCCAAAGAAATAGTATTTGAAATGAAGAAAGGACAATAGTTTGACAATTGATTCTAAAACGTAAGAAATTAAGTTACATACTTAAAGCTCTCTTGGAGCTTATAATGGTTTGGAAGAGCTTTTTGCGACAATTTAAAATTTCATCTAAATTTAATGAATCGGATTAAAACTAAATTCAAATCTATATCAAGTTGAAATTTTAATCTGAAAGTTTCTATGAGCTTTCAATACTTTTGAAGTTTTTCTTTGTTTTTGGAAAATTGTGAAATTTCGTAGAAAATAGTTTTTAAGGCGTACAAAATTAGGTTAAAAACTTAAAGTTTTCGTTGAGATTAAAATGGTTTGAGAAAGCTTTTTTAGCGAAAATTTCATAGCTTATATGAATTTAAATGAATCGCATAAAAATTTGATCCCGAATTATATAAAATAGAGCTTTAATTTTAATTAATGAGATTTCGGGACTTTTCGGGATTTTTTAGAGAAAATTTCACATTTCGTTAAACAGCCGTAATCTGGATAGGAAATAGAGTTTGAAATAAGATTCGGAAAAAAGGCTTTTTAAAAGAGATCGCCTCTGAACATTTTATGTAAATTCAATGGATATAAAATAATTAACTAAAATAATTGGTCATTAGAAACCAAACAAACGCATATTTTCTTAATAATTTTATTTTTTTTATTACTTTTTTAATTAAATATTTACTGGCTTTTAGTAATTTAATGAAATACAAATTTGTTACTGATTTGTCTGAGTAGCAGGCCCATATTTTAAAAGGTGTGATCTGCGCCTTCTGCTCATTAGACGGCACGCCTCTGTGAAGTACCCTTAATATTTTATTGGCGTACCCCACTTTGAGAAACTTTGGTCTATGGGATAAGTTAATTTGTTGGTCTGAAATGCAAGTAATTTTAGAACGGATCTTTCACCAAATATTTCATTTATTTGATAACTGAATTTTTTTTGCAAACAATTTTTGGGGAAAGGATTCAGAATTTTTTGTAGGTGACTTTTAAAGGTTTTTTTTGTTATTGATATTTAGAAGATACCCTATAGTTAAAAAGCCATGTCTTATTATTCAAAAATATGTTTAACCCGTCTGCACCCAACTAATGATCATTTCATCAAATTGCAAAGGCACTAAGATTGTATAAAAATATTTACATTTGAATTATTCAAAAATCTCCATTAATTTAATATGAAACCGTTTTTTCTGTTTTTTTTTTTATTTCCTTTTACATATTGTAATTTATTAATTTAAACATTTGGAAAAAAATCTTAAAGAGACAACGAGTTTTGTATACAATGTCTATGTTTTAAATCCCCATCCATTTGAAATTAAACAGAGAAAAATATAAATCATTTTACCTTGATTAAGGTAGTTGCCATTATCTTGTGCGAAAACGATCAATAACTAAAAATAAAAAAAAATACTCTTTTTTATGTAGAAAATGAAAAATTATTCGAATTGTAAATTATTATTTGAAAAATTGATGTTTGATTTAAAATTAATGAATTAAATATTATTTGAGACTCGGTACAAATTACTTCCAATTTAAATAATTTACTGTTGGTTGTAAATACTATACAATTAGAAAGTATTGTAATCAAAGAATAAGTAATTTTTAAGGATATGATAGGAATTTTCGTCTTAATTTCTTAAACTCTCTAAGACTATTAGAAGAAATACTAGCCGGGCAAGTATTTCATTTCTTACATCTGCATGTATTATGTATGGGAGGGCGGGGTTCAAGAAGACAATTTTCATTGTATAAAATGATTTGCATATTAATTTATTTTCTTGTTTTTTTTAAAGGCAAACATTAAAAAGGAGTATTATTTTCCATACGAATCGCATTGTTTTAAAAATGATGTGCTGATTTGACAGGAGAATTTTATTTTATTTTCAGTTTGTCATTTGGTTAATTTTATTTTGTAAATAATTTATCATCCCCGACATAAAATATAATTAATTGATTCGATCCGAATAGATCGATTAAATAATTATATTTATATCATCTGTAATTAAGTTAATTTATAGTTCTAACTTAACTTTTCCTAATATTCATCTTGCTTTAAGGGTTTTTTTTTTATAAATACAATTCTTCTTATTACTATTAAGTCGATTTAAAAAAATAAATGAAATTAAACCTCCGAGCCATAGTTTGATAATTTTTTCCTTGAAAGGATTAATATGCAAATGTGGGATCTTAGATCGATAAAAAAAATCGAAATATTTTATGCAAATATATTAATCGGGGCTTCCATTGAATGGTAGACCAATGCCTGGTTTCCTTCTTTTCGAAACTCATTTTATTTCTATTTCATCAGTAAATCATCTAAAAAAAATCTATAAATGTAATATAAGTGGATCTCATCTCGGTAATATTTTCCAAAAATAGCCATAGGCCCGGAATACGTTAATTTTATCTTATGTCTGCATATTTTTAAAATAGATCTGCACGTATCGATAATGGTGGAGAGCGAAAACGAAGAAGAAAAAAATGATAAATTTTTCTATTCCGTTCACTGCCACCTATCCGGTTCTATGTTGGAAAAAATAAAATATCCTTTTGCCGATATCCATCAAATTTAAATATTAACCATCAATATTAACCAATCGCCAAGAATTCCTTCCGATTTAAGAAATTTTCTCTTAATAAATTGTTAAAAACAACATTTTAAAAATTTCCAAAAAATATTTCTCGTGAAATTAAAAATTTTTCAATAGAAGAAAAATAACTAAATTATAGCCTCGCCTCGTCTCATCCTCTGAATCACACGAAATTATTTTTAATGGCTTTGGACAACTCTGGACATCTTATATTTTATAATGATGATGATAATATTCCATATAATTTTTTTCCCAATTCATTTCCTTGAATTCTTAAATTTTTATCAATATATCTTTTCTTACCTGATGCTATCTAAGTATCTATATCCAAAGGATGTTTTTTATTCTGTATAAGAGTATCTACTTTATTATAAAAGGATTTCTTGAAAATACTTCTACCAGTTTCTTCAAAATTTATAGAAATTCTAGGCCTACACTAATTTTGACCGAATCCCTTTTTGGAGTTAAAATATGGATACGATAATTTACAAAAAATATACACTTTTATAGATGGAATTTAATAAATGAACATTTTAATTCCCAAAATGGGAAAAAATCGATTTCTTTTATTATAAGAATTTCACTCAAAAAATTTCACTCAAAAAATTTCACTCAAAAACTTTAACTCAAAAAACGCAATCACCACTATTTTCATGGATCAAAATTTCAGTCATAATAAGATAAATTTCACTCAAAAAATTTCCGAAAAAAAAGTATTTTTTCGAGTGAATTTCGTCATTTCCCAAGAATATTTCTACTTGTAAGAGGCGTGTCATCAGACAGTTAAATAATTTTATCTTTAAAGAAAATCGTCAGAGCTAAGTGAATTTTTCCATTTTTTGGTTTATTGACTAAGATTCTAATCAAATATAAGTTCGATATAATATTAAGGGATAGATGGTACATAAATATCCGAAGCAAACAGTCCGTATCCAAACAAGCCTAAAAATGTACAATCCATAAATTCATATTGAACATTTAATTTATCACATGACAAATCATAAATATATATGTGTTCGAAGAGGGCCCCAGAACGCAAGAAATTAATATAAATAAATATTTTTTTTTCCCATCATTTTTGCCTTCTTGAAAATGAAAGACTGCCTATATTTGGAATGTTTCTTATCGATGATAAAAATCAAATTGTACATTTTAGTCATGAAGAAAATATGCGTGTAATGTGATCTTGGCAGACAGCAAGACGACATTTTCAAGTAATCGAGTAAATAAGAAAGATGGAGTACTAACAAAGATTAAAAAAAAATGAGAAATAAATGTCAATAAATGTGGGTTTTTTTTATTTCGTTAAATTTTATCAATTTTATTTTATTAAATATTTTTAAAATGTTATTTTGTTGAATTTTTTTTTAGGGTTGCGAGTTCTCCTAACTTAATTCTTCTTCCAACATAAGCCGACTCACAACAATTTTTCTATGTATAATTCTTCTCGGTGATAATTTTTTTCACCACAATTCTTCTCAACAAAATTCTTCTGAAAATTATTCTATACTTTCGTAATTTGAATAGAAGGAACCCATACTTACCTATGTAAGCTATCGGCATCCGCTTAGTCCCAACCAATATATAAAATGAAATTAAATATGATAAATAAATTTTTAAATGAATTTCCCTATATTTAAGAAATTGTATGATTTTTATGGAATTTTCGAGCTTTTTCCACCAATTTGGAATTATCCAGAAAATATTCAAATATTCCCGATAGTTTATATCGATTTTTAGGATTTTCGTTCCATTTTATGATTTTGTGAACCTCGAATAAATTGTTCATTTTCTTCTACATTTATTAATCTTCCTATTTACTATTCTTCCAGCTCGGGGAATCGGGGAAAATATCTGAAAAGTTGTGTAAAGTTAGAAAAAGGCGAAAGGAGTCTTGTTTAGCCAGGTATAAAAAAAGTCCCGCAAAATCGGGAAGAGGGTGTACATCAGTGGAGCATTAACACTTCATCGGGCAGGAGGCACACTTCCTGAGGCAGGACAATAATTTCGAGCCCCTAATTTGGGAAAAAAATTTTAATTAATACAAAACCTGTAAATTCTATTGTAATTTATACGGTTAAATTTGTTTCTTTTTTGAAATTGCTCTAATTTCTTGTAAATAAAACAACTCATGTTACAGTTGCAATAAAAAGTATAACTGAAAAAGTAATTTGAAAAAATGCTACAATAGCATTTCAAAACCACTTAAATTTTTTCCCTAATTTCTAATCCTTATTTATCCCCCTAAAAACAAAATGTAACATCTTAAGGAAAATTTAAGGGAAATGTGGAATTTTCCAGAAGAAAGCTTTTCCAAACTATTAAAAGCTCAACGAAAGCTCTAATTTCGAACTTTATTTTTTACGTTTAAAACCCTATTTTCTATTCAGATAACGGCCCACTTCTGGAATTTTAACTTTTCCCAAAATAAAGCTTTAAAAATCTCGTAAGCTTATTGAAAGCTTTAAATTAAAATGTCATTTTATATAATTTGGAATCTAATTTTTATTTGATTTATTAAATTTAGATAAAATATCAAATTTAGATGAAATATCCAACATTATCAATCCACTGTAAGCTCAACGAAAGCTTTAAGTTTAGAACTTAATTTTTTTCGTTTTAAAATCTATTTTCTAGCTAGATATCGGTCCTTCCATGAACTTTTTTATTTTCGCCAAAAAACAGTTTTTACAAATTATTGTTCAACCAAAAAATGGGAAAAAAATTTGTTAAAATTCCATAGATTTAAAAAAAAAAACGGAAAATTGTCCAAAAAAAAATTCAAAAGAAATTTCGAAAATTTCTGAAAAATAAAAACATTTTGTAAAATCGAAATTGTGTTATTTTATAAAAGTCCGATAATTTCATGAAAATCGGATTTCTTTTTCAATTTAAAATTTAACAATTTGACGAAAATCTGAAAATTTTATAAAAACTCCATAATTTCGGAAGAAAATTGAAAAAAAAATTCATCTAAATATTTATTTTATAATGTAAAATTTGAAAAAAATCAAAGAATTCCATCCTTAAATCCTTATATTTCAAAAACACAAAGTTCTGTGAGCCGTACCTTGAAGAAAAATCAAACCTTCGTGCGAAATCATCATTTAAAAATTCATGATAATCTTTTTTAAAATCAATCAAAAGATTTCAGTAAAAATACCCCAAATTTCGTCTAATTCCGCTGAAACATTTTTCCGGGATGAGCCAATGAGCCAATTTAATTTCTGTAGAAATTTTCTCTTTAATAAATGAGCAAATGGGCTAAATTTGGGCATGGGCAAAGGGGCCAATTTGGTGTCCAGTTAGTAAGTTAGTAAGCTACTAGTATAAATTTTTGAAAAGTCGGTAAGGTCGGATAGGATAGGATAGTTTTTCAAATTATCATAATTTTTTTTAACTTTTTCAATCTGAATCGACATGATGACACTTTTACAATTTTTTTTGCCATCCTTTTCTACTTTTTCGGTTTTTTTTAGCATTTATTTAGCTTCCAACCCATTACAAACGTCTTCCTACTGATTTTAAGACTTCTAGCATTTTTTCGGCTCTTAACATTTTTTCGGTGTGCAAGACTGTTTCTATAATTTACAAATTTTCATCAAATTTTCTTAAAATATTTCGATTTTTTGATTTTTTTCAATCGAAATTTTCTGGTTTTCTATCTAACTAACTGCACTTTTGGCCAGTGAAATAGAATATTAATTGATTTCATGGAATATAAATTCTATTCCAACCAGAATACATTTGGAGTCAGGAAATTCTTAAAATTTGGAAAGGAAAGTCAGAAAGATTTCATAAAAATTGAAAATCTCAGAAAATCAAAAACTAATGTTGAATGGAGAGTTCGGGAATTTCCCATTTCCCTGGCCCGCATTTTATATTGTATTTAGATCTGAAACACATTGATTTAAGAATGATGAGTTCCGAGAGATCGAAATGTAACAGAATTTTTTTATTTTAGGGAACCAACAATTTAAGGACAGACAAATTAATAGCAACGCTAATACAAATATTTTTAAGCAGGACTATTTATTCTTTATTATTTATATTGTAAGGAATGTTTGTGCTTTGTACCAATAAATTTTTCAAAGTCTTTCGATTGGTATTTTCCAACAAAAAAATATATAATATTAAAAGGGTTAGAGATTTTTAATAAGGCCTTTCCTGTTGTCGATGACTTTGAGTAATATATTTGATAATTTTTTTTTTATTATTATTATTTATTATTTAGTTATTTAAAAAAAATCTAATTGATTTATAAATTAAAACCCGTATTATAGGTATGCTTCTAAATATCCTTCCTTTCAAATATTTTATGTTTAAAATTTATTAATGAATATTAATTTTTTCCATGAATACATTACTTTTATTAAAATTTCATATTAGTTTTGTTAAAACGACAAATTTATACTTAAATACGGAGGGAATTTTGTATGAATGATTTGTAGGATTACAAAATATTTTTTTTTGTTTGTTTTTATGGAAGAAAATTTCGACATACCCAGGCGATAGGAGTTTAATAAAAAAAAATTTTTTTGTATAATAAATTAAATTTTTTGAAGTCAAAACAATTTTATTTTTTCGTCTTCCAAATTGTAGATTTATAATATTTAATAAACAAATCATCCATCATGTATATGTATAGTTTTTTTTTTTAACCATCGATACGAAAATGGTCATAAATAATACTTGTAGTAGGAAATACTAAAAGGAGTTTGTTCAAAATAATTGTTCACTGAACAATTCGCGATGGAAAAAAAAATGGAAATGCTAAAAATCATAATCGATATTCATAAATCTTCTTTTTCTGATAAACCATATGACATTACGAGTAGTTGAAATAATACTCAAATTGTTATAAATCATAAATAAATTACATATTTCCTGGCATCCTTTAAAAATATAAATAAATACTAATAATTTTTTTTTATATTTATTTTCGAATAAGCTAATATCTAATATTCAGGAAGACTCTGATATTTATTTTAATATTATTTCAAGATCATATTAGATTTTCAGGAGACAAACTTTATTAAAAAAAAAGTATTTTGAAATAAATTCATTGTCGTTGAAATGTAAACATTTTCTGTTTCGAGTTTACACCTGTGTCAATATTATTTAATGTGTCCCCATAACATACCTACATTACCTTTGTAGAACAACACCATTTTGATTGGGGGCCCTCTGCTTTTTTTTTATTTATTTATTTTTTTTTTTTAAATTTTCTCTTCAATGGAATCTATTTAGTATCTAGGTGTGATTGAGATTTATTATCGTTCGAACAAAAAATAAATATTATTCGAAATTACGTTAATAGATTACCCAAACCGTGGATTTCCACTATGGATTATTATTAAAAAAATAATTAAATATAGCCACGGAAGATTTGACCAAGTATATCCATCCATCCATTTACCCCAAAAGTAAGTGCAGATTTTAAGTACGCTACACTGAAAACTTCTCCATTGGAAAAAGTTGTACATTTATAGGGGTTTTTCGCTAACGTTCTTTCTCAGATTGTTATGAAATGTTTCGAAATTTTTTTTGGCATACAATTTTCCAATCGGACAGATCTTTCAATGGTAGGTACTAGGTGGATCAAAAAATTTGGAATAAGTGACATAAGAAAAAAAACATGTGCGCTTAGACCACTTTGCTGAATTGAAACTTCTTTTGGACAATTAAATTAAATTCGTGTTTCGTTTTTGGGTCGAAATGGATTTTGGTAAAAAAATTCTGGGTCACCCTCTAAGAGAGAAATTTTTTTGGGACCAAATGGGTTTTGGGTCACCCTGTAAGAAAAATTTTTGGGTCGCCCTGTAAGAGAGAAAAAAATTGTTTAGTAAAAATTTCGGTTTTTGGGTCACCCTGTAAGAGAAAACAATTTTGGGTCACGCTTTAAGAAAACAAATTTTGGATCACCCTGTAAGAAATAAAATTATGGGTCACCCTGTAAGAAATAAAATTTTGGGTCAACCTGTAGAGGAAAAATATTTTTTAGAAAAAAGAGATAAGTTAGAGATAATAAAATTTTGGAGTAGAGATTTTTTGGGTAACCCTGTAAGAAAAAATTTTATGTCACCCTGTAAGAGAGAAAAAAATTATCGAATAAAATATTTTTGGGTCATCCTCTAAAAGAGACTTTTTTTGGGTCACCCTGTAACAGAAAAAAATGTTGTCTTCAGTATTTGGCGTCTGCACACTGCACCTGCATTTCCTACCTCAATTTAACTGGTTTTGACGTCTGGATATATCTGATTCCAGTATTTATTTTCGGTCTGGAAATAATTCTAAACGCTGGCAAGCCAAACGTCAAACCAACTTCCGTTACATCAATTTTTGGTTTACCCTCCGCAAAGAAGCTTCACTTCAAAAATGTTTTTTGGCCAAATTCGGTTTTATTTTTTCACATACACTCTTTTTAAGTCGATACAGCGAGTCCAACGATTTTCTAACTCTATTATCCCGTCCAAAATGTAGTCCTTCGAAAGCTCTCCAAAATAGGCCTCAGTTTAAGGTATGAGTTCCTCATTAGAGTAAAATCGCTTACCGATGAGCCATCTCTTCAGGTTTGGGAACAGGTAGAAGTCGCTGGGGGCCAGGTACAATTTTGCTTGCGCAACTACCGATGAATGAGGCCATTTTTCTGCGATTACAATTTTCAAACGATCCAACAACAATGAATAATATGCGCCAGTTATGGATTTACCTTTTTCAAGATAGTCAGTGAATATTACTCCATGCGCGTCACAAAATACGGAGCCCATAACCTTTCCATTCCAGTGTTGGGTTTTTGTACGCTTCGGAGCACTTTCACTCGGAGAAACCCATTGTTTTGACTGTTGTATGGACTCTGGTGTATAGAAATGTATCCATGTTTCATCCATAGTTATGAATCGGTGCAAAAACTCCGTTGAATTTCGCATAAACATTGCCAGATTCTACTGGAAAGGCGTAACACGAATTCGATTTTGGTCCACTGTTAGCAAACGCGGCACCCATTACACACAGAGCTTCTTCATACCCAAAATGTCATGTATGATATTGAACACACTGCCATACAGCGTCTTTGTGGTCTCAGCTAGCTCCCTCAATTTCACTTCGGGGTCGTTCAACATAATATCATGAATTTTTTCCGTAAATAATAGTGTTTAATCAGAACACGAAACTCAGACACGGAGGTTGGTTGTTTCTCACTGCTGTAACTTGTAATAGCGTAAACAAAAATGACTGAAATTTTGACAGACGTCTAATGAAGGAAGGAGACGCTTTTTATGAATGGTTCATAGTAGTGCATACTAACGACATCTCTTAGGATTATTCCAGACTTTTTGATCCACCTGGTATGGAAATAAGTGTGGAAAATTAGACAGAGTCAGAAATAATATAGTTATTTAGTAGATTTATGAATAATTTCTCCCGTTATCTTCTGTCTACTGATTTTTTCAGACCTTCCTCGAATTTTCCTTAATTTTCGCATAAATTTTCTACCTTTCTGACTTCCTCCCAGTTTCCTTAACTTGTTTATATTTTTTTCCAATTTTCCCAACCCGTTTTTTGTCCAGTCTGATATACTGTGGTAGACATTAAAATAGGGACAGTAAATATAGGGAATAAAGAATTAATTTGTAGACAGAAATGGGGGATTGCTCTTTGGAAGAGAGATTCATTATAAGAAAATTGCGTGAACAGGGAAAATCCATCAGGGAAATTGCTCAAATAGTAGGCTGCTCTAAAAATATGATTTCCAATGCCTTAAAACCACAAAAAGCTAAAGAAAATCGTGGAGGAAAAAAGAAAAACGACGCTTAAAACTGACAGACGTATCGTTCAATCAATCAAATCTCAGCCATTCATATCATCTAAAGACGTAAAAAATGATAATACTTATGGAACGTAACCTTCTAGGTATAGGTCAGCTAGAAAAGTTTCTTACTTAAGTTTAAAGTTTAAAGAACATCATAAATCGGTTAACATTTGCCAGTGACCATGTAAATTGGGATGGTCCCTTTGGGATCGAGAAATGGAGGAATATTCTATTGAGCGATGAATCCAAGATTAATCTTTTTGGGTCAGATGGAAAAAAATATGTAAGAAGACCACCTAACCAAGAATTCGATCCAAAATACAAAAAAAAAAAATAGTCAAACACGGAGGTGGCAACATTAAAAAATGGACATGCTTTTCTTGGTATGGCGTTGGTCCAATATATTGGATTAAAGGAATAATGGACCAACACATCTACGTTGAAGAGATTCTACAAACAGTAATGATGCCGTTTGCTGATGAGAATATGCCGCTTAAATGGATCTATCAACAGGATAATGACCCGAAACATAAAGAAGGCGAAACAATTTGAATGATATCAAAAACATTGTGTCTATGGTAAAAGTCAGGAATACTAATGAATTATGGACCGAAATACAAAAGGCACGGTATGGTATTCCCATTGAGCGATGTCAGCGGTTAGTCAGAGGCAGTCATAAAAAATAGGGGTCATGCTACCAAGTACTAACCGATACCATTGATATTAAATCAATTTGAATGACGAAATCATCAAATTAAATTGAATTTTTACCGTAGTAGCGATTGTCCCTATTTCCGTGTCCAGGGCAATTTTTGGAGATTTTTGACTTTTGAACCATATTGTATTAGTTTAAAATTCTTTTGTTTAGCTTTTAGTTTATAGTCATCTTTATTGAAATAAAATATATTGTTAAAATATTTACAATGTTTTAACTTGATTTATGCAATATTTGGAAAATTTTCTTTGTCCCTATTTTAATGTCCACCACTGTAAATGCGGATTTGTGTAATTTAAATTACTGCGACATTTTGCCTATTTTGTATCTAATTTTTAAAATGATATTCCGACTTTTCCCGACATTTACTGTTTCATTTTCCCCACAAGGTCGGAATTTTTGAATTTAAATACTGTTCTCTGAGTGCAAGGGACATCACACGACTTGAGGTCGTGATAATATTGAATTTAAAAAGACTAATATGGTAAGCGATTTTGGAAAAATCCAAATCCAAAATTTGACTTGGTTTCTGCTGATTTTATCAAATCCGATTTTAAAATTCATAAATCAACCGATTTTTATAAAATGTGGAAACTTTCGTAGATTTTTCCGAATTTTACGAAATTTTTAAATCAAAATTTGCAAATCTTTCGTTCAAATATTTCTATTACAAATATTCAAAGTTTGATCTACCTTTAGCATAAAAAATTATTCAGACAAGATAGCCGTTAATACCATCTCGTAGATATCTCCTTTGGTCGTTTTTCTATCTACAAAATTTTCAAAGTATCTCAGGTAATTAATAATTCTTAAGAAATCTAATTATGAAATGTATAGATATCGATTGGTTTTCTATATTATTTTGGACCCTCCAGCACCAATTAATGATGATTACAAATCTAATTTATATATTAATGTACGTTAGAAATAAAATCTGGGTCAAATAATGGAATTGTGGATGGAAATATTGAAATTCAAATCATAAAATATAATAAAAATAAGATATATATAATTTGTATCGAAAATATGATATTAATAGTTTAATTTAATGTGAAACATGACGTGCTTATAAATTGCAATAAAAATACCACACTTTTCCTAGATATCATACCACTTCATTTATTTATTATTTTTTTCTTATAAATTGATGCTAATATTACATATTTTCTATTCAATCTTAAATCTAACCAGGTATAGTCAACAATTAGTAAATTTAAGGAAATCGTCTTCTAGGATATCGTCTTACAGAATCCTCCCTACTCGGGGTATATTTTTATAAATTCGATCCCAAATTTGACCGTCCCTGAATCACATACTCGAGAAGGTGTATCGACTATCGACTCAACTATATCGATCTTATTAATTTAAATATGAAAGAAATATTATATCATGAATACACCATGGTGTAAAACCATTATGTGTAGGATTGGATTTATGATTTTTCTTTCAGGTACGTACACTCAATTATAATGCGATATTATTAATAATAATAAAAAAAATCTTTTTCTTTTCTCGGCATCGGTATTTTATTTTTTTCATTAAACTGACATCTATAAATTTGTAGTAAAATTTATAAGAGATTAAAATTTATTATATCTAGATTATGGTACAGGAATGCCTTAAATCATGAATATCCGGATAAAGTAAATGATAAACATAATCTAATCGAATTATATTTGTTTCCAACCAAACATAATGATAATAAAATGTTACACCGACAACATTTCTGCTATCTATTGAACGGTCTAAGATAACATTAATTTGTAGACAAGAAAAGAAACGAAATGTTACAGACATTTACAAAATTAATTTAATTTAATTTATCGATGTTTGTAGGGAAAGTTTTCAATGGTAAAATTATAAAACGGTTTCCATTGCAAATTTCATTATGATAAAAAAAAAATCGAAATTAATTTCATTGAATAACAATACTTACCTACTTACCTACCATCTTTCTTCTTTCACCAAACAACCGCTCTACTACCTACAATACAATAAATTTTACGCGATTCATTCATAACTGTTCATTTTCGACAAGAGAAGTGGTAGATAATTTGATCATTTTACCATTCGATACAAATCCAAAAACCACACACATTCCATGAATTATTTTCACTATTAAACGAGCAACTACATACAACTTTTTTATGAATGAAAAAATAACTCGACAATTTATTTAATTTTTTTTTTCGCCATAAATGGATGGGTTTTTTTCCCTCGAAAATAAAAACGTCCATGAAAGGTGTTCCAATTTTTATTTCGAAATATATAAAAAAAAAATGGTAATAAAACATATGCCACAGGATATGAATGCATTTATGTAATTTAAAATACTTGAAGAAAAGAGCAAAATTTAGGGTAACTAAATTGTTTAATATGTTAGAAGGAACAGATAAGCATTTTTTTTTTATTTATTATTAAATACAACTACTTTAAACATAAATTATCCTTCAAATATTCTCTTATCTATTTATTATTATTTTGGATCGTTTTATCCATTAAGGAATGGAGATGAGGCCAGATGGGACGACTTAAGGAATGTATTGTATGTTAAAAAATTACATATGTGACGCGTCGTGACACATCCCTTATAAGGGATAAAATTCTGAAGAGAACGCAGAAAAAATCGCTCAAAAATATCTTAAATTGGCGAAGTTATGGCGTTTTCAATTTTATCGTTCAAAAATGATAGTTTTGAGACAATTGAGGTTAAAGTTTGGCAATATTTTTGACTTGTTTTTATGCCGTTAATATACTGCTAGAGCGCACTTTTAAGTTTAGATCATGCATTTTAAACTTCCTTTTAATTTTGGTACCCCCCAATCTAAATTAAATAAGTCCC